>ML356572.1:0-136111 GCA_005239505.1 Nicotiana paniculata
GCATATCAACAAGGACAATAAATCACAAACTTGCACGGCATCACCCTTCGTGCTTTTACTCTCATCCTCGCTATGCGATGTATAATGTAATCAATGTAAATCATGGCACGGCATCACCCTTCGTGCTTTTACTCTCGTCCTTACTATGCAGTGTATAATGTAATCAATGTAAATCATGGCACGGCATCACCCTTCGTGCTTTTACTCTGTTTCCTTACAGTATAATCAATGAAGATGGTACGGAATGGTACATCGTACGGCACGGCATCACCCTTCGTGATTTAACACTCTTCCTCACCCAAACAGCAATCACAAACAAGGGAAAGGGAGTAAACAGAATAAAAATAGAAATCCCGGCAAGGGAACAATAACAGAAATCTCAACATCCAGCAAGGGAGACAATATCAAACANCCGTGCTTTAAGGAAGAAGGTGAGAAATGAGTAAAATGGGTTTAAACCCCGTACTTAAACTCACTACCTGAACAGTGATCGCACCTGCGATGGCTGGGACCGCACCTGCGGTCTCGCGCTTGCGAGGAGAACCTCGTGCCTGCGGAATTGGGCCGGGGGTTCTGGGATCGCACCTGCGAAGGGGAGACTGCACCTGCAGTCTCGCATCTGCGGTCTCGCACCTGCGATGCTGGGCAACCGCACCTGCGGTCACACCAAAGCAGGTGCACCAGCAGCTGAGATTGCTGGTTTTTAGCCCAGTTAGGTGCCCGGAAGGCACCTGGGCCCACCCGAGCCCTAATAAATATACCAACGAGTCCCAAATCATAAGACGGACTCTCTCGAGCCTTCGGAACACTCAAAACAATGCTAGAACTCGAAATCACACCCCCAAACCTCAAGAACCAAACTTAGGAATTTTATGTTTTCTAACTTTGCTAACAACGTGCCGAACTGGCCTGAACATCTCTGAACGATACCAAATTTCACAGATTACTCACACAACCTCCTATACTTTCCCGTGTGATCAAATCGCCAAAACAACATCATACACATAGAATTAAACCTCAATATCCATGGATTCTATCAAATTTCATACAAACATCAAATTTCTCATTTTAAGTTCGAAACACGTCAAACGAAATTCGATTTCAACCAAACTTACAGAAAGTGCTTAAACCATATATAAGACCTATACCGGGCGCCGGAACCAAAATATGGGCCCGATACCATTACTTTCTAATCAGATTTCATTTTTAACTTCCTTAAATATTTTCAGAAAATAATTTTAAATTCATTTCTCGGGCTTGGGACCTCGGAATTCGATTCCGGGCATACGCCCAAGTCCCATATTTTCCTACAGACCCTACGGGACTCTCAAATGATGGGTTCGGGTCCGTTTACCCAAAATATTGGCCGAAGTTAAATTTATTCATTTTAATATCAAATCTTAGCATTTGTTTTCACAGAATGTCATATTTAAGTTGTCCGGCGCATGGACATTGCATGCAAATCGAGGCAAATACAAATGAGGTTTTCAAGGCCTCGAAAGTACGGGATGGGTAATAACATAGGTGATGACCCCTTAGGGTCATCACACGTTTGGCCGCAACAAGTTTTTGGTGCCGTTGCCGGGGACTTAGAATTAGCTATTTTTCTCGATTAGACATTTATTTTATTATCTATTCAAGTTTTTTTTAGTTGGTTAGTATTTTTTTTATTTATTTTAACATGGGATCTTGGAATGAAAATTATTCGAATGATGGTTATTCTTATTTTGATGATCCTCGTCCATATTGTGGAGGACCCTACTGGTGGAAAAATTATCAGAATATTTTTGGGAGCGAGTTGTGCGTACAATCTCAATCCTTTGAGTGGAATATTTGTAATATGTGTGGTGGTCAAGATGTCCATTGGGATGGTTGTCCTAATTCTTTTTATTCTTCTCTAAGCCCTTATTATGACCTTTCTAATGATGTTTGTGAGTTTGATAGGGGCAATGAAGTGCAAGTTATGGAACGTGATGCATATATCAGGGATATTTTGAGGCAAGTAGCGGAGCAACAGGATGAACTCAAAAAAGATATGAAAATAATGAGGGTAGCAATCACAAGAATGAAGGCCAATTTGGAAGAATTAAATAAAGAGAGCAAGTATCAGCAACAGGAAAACTTTGAAAAAGAGGAGATTTTAAGCCAAACATGGCTGGTAGAACAGGCTGAAAAGTGAGAAATATATGAGGTTCAACGTGAGAAAATTACAAATGAGATGAGATACTTTATAGAAGGAAGAGTTAAACTGGGACAAGAGATCGATAAATTTGGCACTGGTATTCACGACTTGCAAGCTCAATTAAATGCAAAGGTTGTTGCGTCTAACGCCCAACAAAATAGTAATGAGTTGTCTGAAGCTGAAAAGGAGCTTATACGCCAAATTGAGGAGCTAAAGTGGAGAGCCAATCATTCGAACATATTTTTGTTGATGATGCCCATATTGAGAAAAGTACACTAGAGCCATGCGAGATAGTAGATAATGTTATATTTGAAGAGTCTTGCGCATGTAAATATGAGGATGTAAAGAGTAGTATAATTCTAGAGTTAGGGCATATTGGTCCTCATTCCAAATATTTCTCGACATTGTGTTTGGATGATGACATGAAAATCGAGTCATTTGAGCCTTTGGGGGAGCCAATGGACGAAGAAAGGGGTGCTTACATTCTTGAATTTATCGTGCCAGAGAGACAAAATTACATACCGCATCTGAAGGCCAAGAAGTATAGAATGCGATATTGGTTGCTTGGCCCAATTAAATTTGTCTCAATGCCCCGAGAGCATAATAGAATGCTTGAAGCCAAATTAGGGGCTCAATTCATAAGTTCGGGGTGGAGGAAAAAAGTGGTTCACGTCGTGCCGCGACGTTAAATTAGGCGCTTATTGGGAGGCAACCCAGCTTTACTGCTTTATTTTATTTTTGTTTATTTTGTTTTTATTATATTATTTTTGTAGTATTTATTTTTGTTTTGTAGGATTATGAGTATAGGAAGAAAAGTCCATAAGATGCACAACAGCAAGCAAGATGGTTGGAACTAGTGTGAGGTACCAGCACAAAGTGCCATCGTGGGAGAAGTCTGAGTACCCCCTGAGCTGCTATTGATTCGGCCTTTGGCCTTTCAGGGAGTTTCTTGTCCAACCTTGTTTTTTTGCTTTATTTGTGCATTGGGAACACTACACTCTTTTAAGTGTGGAGTGAAAGATTCTATGTGATTTGTATAGTATTATATTAGTATATTATTAGTTTCTTATCTTTCTATTGTTAGCTAGCTTCTTATTTTTATTTGCATAGTTAGTAGAATTAATGGTGTAGTATAGTAGTAGTAGTTTTGGTAGCTTGATTCAAAAATTTTAAAAAATCAGAAAAAATCAAAAATTAAAAAAAAAAGATTAGACTTTTCCCGGTGATGGATCTCCTAAACAGTTTTCTTGAGGGAATAAAGTCTAATAAGAAATAGAAAAAAATATAGAAAATCCAAAAACATGTCTTTTAGCTTTCTTTAGGTAGTAATAATCCTCGTGGTTTTCTTTGTGCCTCGGTTCTTTTCCATGGGATGTAGCTTGAATCGGGTATTAAATTTTTATTTTTAGAATATGATGTAGGAAATAAATGGACGAAACTTGTTTGATAGTAGCATATTTAGGCTTTGACATGTGTAGAATCTTCCCTATGTGTTGAAGTCGTTCATGTTGCTTAGTGTATTTGGATTGCATGTCTTGTGACGCTTATGTCTCACTTTCTTGACTTGTGTTCACTTTGTGCTTTGTGCTTAATATCTCGTGGCTTTGTGAATACTTGTATTAATTTGAGGGCCGGAATGAGACCATCCTTAGTGAGTCATATGCCATGTATGGTGAGGTTTTTGTGTAGTCTATATATTGTACTTGTGTATAGAACTTGCCCGGTATGTGAGTCGAAGTGAAATTTTTGGTGATGCTCGATTTGAAAAATGATTTTAGGCCTTGTTTGATTTTTTTGAGCTTATGCTTATCACAGATAAAATATATTCCTAGTTAACTCTTTTGAGCCTATAGACTTTTATTTGGCACCCACATTACAAGCATATACCCTTTTTGTTCTTAATTGATATGGTTTTGATCCTTTTACCTCTTAAAGCACTTTAAGAGTAAAATAAGCACTAAAAGAATTAGAAGGGACTAACTGTTGGGTGGCTTAGAGTGGAACCATTGAAAGGAAAAAAGGTGCACTTGTTTTGTAAAAGAATACACCACTAGCGAAAATTGCAAAAGAGAAAAGAATAGTTGAAAGAATAAGAGAAAAAGAAAAAGAAAAGAAAATAAAATGTAGATGAATAAATATCTTATTTTTGCTAGTGGAGTGTAAATGACGATAGTGCTTAAAGAAAAGGGGGAAATTGCTGGGAGTGATTTTAGTTGTGGAATTGAAGTGGATTGAAGAATTTGCGCTTAAAGTTTATCATGTGATGTGTTAAAGTACCTAGGAGGGTTAGCAACTATTCCTAAAACATATCCTACCTGTCCCTTAGCCCACATTACAACCATGAAAAAGTCCTAATTGATTTTAGATCGAGCGAACTTATATTAGTAGAGATTTACATTATGGGCAAACCTATAGTACCAATTGCATGCATGTGACTTCTTTGTGAGAGTGAGAGGTTTCTTTTATATACAAGTTAGTCCTTAAACTATATTTGATCATGAGATTTGGATGTGTAGATTCAACTTACTCTCTTTGCTTTTGTTGTGAGGGCGCTTGGATTCACGAGGGATAGGTAACATTATTAGACTTCTCTAGGATGTTGGGTGTTCAATCCATGAGTGCATTGGGATAGTGAGTTGGTTTTTGAGGCTAGGATTGTTGTGAGCATGTTATTTTTGTTTGAATATCTTTGAAGAATGACATAAGTAAAGGGAAGTTAAGTGATTGCATATGCTACAGTTTAGTTGTTGCTATCAACCATGGTCATTAGTGTAGTGTGCTTTAAATATGTAAATATAAAGTGCTCAAGAATAATGCAAATTGTTGGTTGACTCGAGGACGAGCAACATTTAAGTGTGGGGTGTTGATGTTTGGAAAAAATATACATATATTTAACCATTGTTGCCTCACATTCTAATAGTTTTAATCATCTCTTGAGTATTAATTATATTACTTTATGCTTAATATTATATTTTAACTGTGAAGGAATAAAGTGTTGTGAAGATAAAGAGATTTGGAGTAAAATTGAATAAAATGCGGAACAAAAAGAAAGGAAATAAAAGAATAAAAAATAGGAGACAAAGGGGGGATGCCCTTTGGTGTTTGTCCCCCAAATATAAGACAAGAGAAGGATGAAATGCAATTTAAAATGCAAATCAAAGAATTGAAATTGCAAAAAACATTACTGCTTTCTGCGCCATGACCAGCGCTAGGTGCTGCCCTGAACGCTCGGAGCAGGGACTTGTCCTATTTCGCCCGGGACTTGATTATTTCGGCCCTACACATCCTCACCTCGTAAAAAAGGGGTCCTAAACCTATTTTAGAGAGGGAGAACGTTTTGGAGAGGAAATTTTGATCAAGGGAGAGCACAGAGCTGCCGTGGAGGCCTGGTTTCATCTTTTCTACCACCAAAGTAATTGTTTATGTTTCTTTGTATGATTTGTTGTTTAGCTACCATATCTATGTGGAGCTAAACTTCACGTTCTAGAGTTGTGGTTCTTTCATGAATATTGTTATTCGGATATTGATTTTGATTTCTTGATTTGTCGTATTAGTTTATTTATTCAATCCTGCACTTAATTATTTGATTGCTTGATCACCAATTAAATATTATCTATGAATCTAGAAGTGAACTCGAAAGTGAGAACTCTAGATTGCATATAGGATTGAGTAGAGCAAGTTCTTGAACCTGGGCATCGGGGAACGGATTCGCTGTAAGAATAATCATATACCTAATTGTTTTCCTTGGTTGATTTTTAGGAATTATAAATGCGTTCTTGCTAGTTCTAGTTCGATAGACATATAGGCATTAAGTTAGCTTGAAGAGGCGAGTAAGAACTCAACAGATTCTTATGAGCAATATTAACCATGTTAACCAATAAACTAGATAAATTAGTTAGTAAATTCAATTGAAGAATACATTAAGAATATTAGATAGCCCGTAACCTTGGATCATTTTTATTACATTGATAACATAAAAATATGCTCTTCCTCTGTTTAAAGTTCATTAGTTATATTCTTTTTAGTTTAATTACTTTAGCATCACTATTTTAGGGTTTAATCCTTGTTTAGATAATTAGGATAGTCTAATTTAGTTAATAATTAATCACAAGTCCTCGTGGGTTCGACATCCGACTTTTAGTCACTTTATTACTTGACGACCGTGTATACTTGCTTGTGCGTTTGGCCGCAACAATGGGGATAGGTTATGGCTTCTATACGCGCCACCACCTGATCAGCTAGTATAAGTTCATTATTTTGCCCACAGAGGCCGAGATGATATGATGGAATGCCCTTAGAGGCTTGATAATGTTATGTACGCATACACTAATGCATGATATGACATTTATACACATATACATGACACTATAAACATTTCATGATTCACAGTGCTATTTAGACATACATGTTGAGTTCTTCACTCGATGTTTCTTTCATGTCGTTTATATACTACTTTTCATGCCTTAGATACTCGGTACATTATCCATATTGCCCGCAAGTCCCAATAGACAAGTTGATAATCCTCTTAGTAGGCTATCAGCTAAGCGGAAGGTGTTGTACACTCCACTTGCTCCGAAGTTTCCTATTTGGTCAGTATACTTTTGGACATGTATAGATTGGTATTGTGGGGCGCTGTCCCGGTCTTTATGATGCTTATGTACTCTTAGAGACTTGTAGACATATGTCATGTATATTGATGATTGTATGGCCTTTTTGGCCTATATTTTGAGTGTACAAATAATCATTTCGATCTTATATGCCCATATGTCACATGTATAAGTTTGAATTCCTTATTTGGTCGTCCTATATCGAGTATTCCCTTATGTTTTGTCCCGGTTATCTCATGACGGCCTTTCCGGATCATTTTCCCATGACAGTATGATAAAAAGTATACGTTTGGCTATTTGGTGACTTTTAGTAACTTATGGGATGTAGTAAAAACAAGGGAGGTGTTGTCGGTTTCTTGTAGAATATTGGTTTTAAAATATGAGAGTTACAACACTTATATGATGACGACGGAGTCGATTTACTCATTGTAGACGTAAGAAGATCATATTGATCTTGGTTGACGATTGGGGAGAAGATTGCAATGGTATGTTAAGGCTCTCCCTTCTTTCCTTTTGGCACGATCCATATGATACAAACGAAAAGATCAAACACGGAACTTTTACAAATGGCTATATTTTTAGAAGTACTAGGGGTGCATATGTTCTTGATTCCCCATGTGTACTATTATTATATCGTATGTTCATGGGTCTAAGAAAATACCTTGGTTGATAGAGTTTATTTCATGATATTAAAAGAAGGCATATTGATCTTATGACGTCCCGAGAGATCTTATTGACTTACTTTTTATGCATTGCATTCATTTATACATGTACATTGACCCATGATCAGATGGCATTATATACGCATATATTATATGTATATGGGGTATGGGGATAGGTTATGGCTTACATACGCACCATCACCTGATCAGCTAGTATATGTTGATTATTTCACCCACAAAGGTCGGGATGATATGATAGGATGCCCTTAGAGGCTTGCCTATGTTATGTATGCATATACCAATGCATGATATAACATTTATATGCATATACATGAAATTCTAAATGTTTCATGATTCATAGTGTTATTCAGACTTACAGGTCGAGTTCTTTACTCCATGTTTCTTTCATGTCGTTTATATTGCTTTTCATGCCTTATATACTCGGTATGTTATCGGTACTGACGTTCCTTTTTCTTGGGGACGCTGCATTTCATGTTCGCAGGTCCCGATATATAGGTTGACAGTCCTCCTAGTAGTCTATCAGCTAAGCGAAAGGTGTTGGTGCACTCCACTTGCTCCAGAGTTGCCAATTTGGTCAGTATGCTTTTGGACATATATAGATTGGTATTGCGGGGCCCTGTCCGGCCTTTATGACGTTTATGTACTCTTAGAGACTTGTAGACATTTTTCATGTATAGTAATGATTGTATGGCCTTTTCGACCTATAGTTTGAGTGTACAAATGATCATTTCGATCCGGTAGGCTTGTTCACATGTATAAGTTTGTATTCTATTTTAGATCGTTCTATGTCGAGTATTCCCTTATGTTTTATCTTGGTTATCTCATGACGGCCTTTCCGACTCATTTACCCATGACAGTACGATAAGAAAGATGCGTTATGTAGGTACTCGATTGTATGGCCTTTTCGGCCTATGTTTTGAGTGTACAAGTGATGATTTCAATCCTATAGGCCCGTATGTCATATGTATAAGTTTGTATTCTATGTTGGGTCGTCCTATGTCGAGTATTTCCTTGTGTTTTATCCTAGTTATCTCATGACGGTCTTTCCGGCTCATTTACCTATGACAATATGATAAGAAAGATATATTACGTAGGTACTCGGTTGAGTAAGACACTGGGTGCCGGTCACGACCCAATTAATATTATATATGTGCTAATTAAGTTGATTGAGGAAGATAATAGGAAAAGTAAAAGGTTGGCAATAAAGGTTAAGGTGTTAGGCGTGTAGACTAATTTTTAAGATTATTCTATGATGTTTTGGGATGTAAATGATATGGTATGCATAAGTATGATGTTATAGATGTTGTACGCAGATTCACGAAAAAAGAATTGGATTCAAACTATACCTTGTTAATCATAAATTGAGCTTACCGCTCAAAATGGTTGTTGAAGTGATCGAAGAGCTTATTGTGAATTATATTGTTGTTGTTTTGGCTGTTTGGTAACTTTTAGTAACTTATGGGATGTAGTAAAAACATGTGCTGTCTATTTTCTTGTAGAATATTGGTTTTAAAATATGAGTTACAACGCTTATATGATGACGACAAAGTCAGTTTAGTCATTCTAGACTTATGAAGATCATATTAAGCTTGGTTGACAATTGTGTAGAAGATTGCAAAGGTATGTTAAGGCTATACCTTCTTTTCTTTTGGCTTGATCCATATGATACAAACGAAAAGATCAAACGCGGAACTTTCACAAATGACTCTATTTTTAGAAGTACTAGGGGTGCCTATGTTCTTGATTCCCTATGTGTGCTATTATTATATCGTCTGTTCATGGGTCTTAGAAAATACTGTGGTTGATAAAGTTTATTTCATGATATTAAAAGAAGGCATATTGATCTTATGATGTCCCGAGAGATCTTATTGACTTACTTCTTATGCATTGCATTCATTTATACATGTATATTGACCCATGACTAGATGACGTTATATACGCATATATTATACGTATATGGGGTATGGGGATAAGTTATGGCTCATATACGCATCACCACCTGATCAGCTAGTATATATTGATTATTTCGCCCACAGAGACCGAGATGATATGATAGGATGCCCTTAGAGGCTTGATGATGTTATGTATGCATATACCAATGCATGATATGGCATTTATACACATATACATGACATTATAAATGTTTCATGGTTCATAGTGCTATTTAGACTTATAGGTTGAGTTTTTTACTCCATGTTTCTTTCATGTCGTTTATATACTGCTTTTTATGCCTTACATACTCGGTACGTTATCCGTACTAATGTTCCTTTGTCCTGGGGACGCTGCGTTTCATGCCGCAAGTCCCGATAAACATGTGACATTCCTCCTAGTAGGCTATCAGCTAAGCGGAAGGTGTTGGTGCACTCCACTTGCTTTGAAGTTACCTATTTGGTTAGTATGCTTTTGAACATGTATAGATTGGTATTGGGGGGCCCTGTCCCGGCCTTTATGATGTTTATGTACTCTTAGATTCTTGTAGACATATGTCATGTATATTGATGATTGCATGACCTTTTCGGACTATGTTTTGAGTGTACAAATAATCATTTCAATCATATAGGCCTCTATGTCACATGTATAAGTTTGTATTCCATGTTGGGTCATCCTGTGTCGAGTATTCCCTTATGTTTTGTCCTGGTTATCTCATGACGGCCTTTTCGGCTCATTTACCCACGACAATATGATAAGAAAGATATATTTGGGTTGTATGGTGACCTTTAGTAACTTATGGGATGTAGTGAAAACAGGGGAAGTGTTGTCCATTTCTTGTAGAATATTGGTTTTAAAATATGAGAGTTACAACGCTTATATGATGACGATAAAGTCGGTTTACTCATTGTAGACGTAAGAAGATCATATTGATCTTGGTTGACGATTGGGGAGAAGATTGCAAAGGTATGTTAAGGCTCTCCCTTCTTTCCTTTTAGCACGATCCATATGCTACAAACGAAAATCTCAAATGCGGAACTTTCACAAATGACTCTATTTTTAGAAGTACTAGAGGTGCCTATGTTCTTGATTTCCCATGTGTGCTGTTATTATATCGTCTGTTCATGGGTGTCAGAAAATACCTTGGTTGATAAAGTTTATTTCATGATATTAAAGAAGGCATATTGATCTTATGACGTCCCGAGAGATCCTATTGACTTACTTCTTATGCATTCATTTATACATGTACATTGACCCATGACCAGATGACGTTATATACACATATATTATATGTATGTAGGGTATGGGGATAGGTTGTAGCATCCATGAGCACCACCCCTTGATCACCTAGTATACGTTGATTATTTCGCCTACAGAGGCCGAGATGATATTATAGGATGCTTGATGATGTTATGTACGCATATACCAATGCATGATATGGCATTTATATGCATGTACATGACATTATAAATATTTCATGATTCATAGTGCTATTCAAACTTATAGGTTGAGTTCTTTACTCCATGTTTCTTTCATGTCGTTTATATACTGCTTTTCATGCCTTACATACTCGGTACATTATCCGTACTGGCGTTCCTTTTTCCTGGGGACGCTGCGTCCACAAGACAATACATTTTGGGGATAGTTACACAAATATCCGATTATATTCATTGTTTACTCATTCTAACCATATACATAGATTATACGTATATTATACTCCACTGCCTATTTTTAGTTTAAGTAGTTGGATGAGCGACTATTTGAATTAATTCTTCTGACATTTTGGGTGTTAATATACAATTAGTACACAATTTTTCTTGGGTTTTCCTTTGGAAGTTGGTAGCATGATCCATTATGATTTGTAGATATGAATTTCAAATGGAAAGTTTGCTAAAATAATAAAAATATTTGGGCTTTAAGGACATTCTTTTGAGAAGAATTTAACGGGCTCAAATAGGTAGTTAAATAAATAAGGGATTTTTCCCTTTTTATACAATATTTAAAATTTATTTATCAAAATTGTCCTAATTTTATATATTACCCACCCTAAACAAGGATTACTTAAAAATTATATACAATTCATAATTAGTGCCTTAAATTAGGGGATTCAATTACACCAATGTTCCTTCTTTGTTTCTCCTTTCCACTTTCCTTATTTCTCTGCGAGATTTTTACCTTCCCAATGACTGGCATTTCTACCGCTTAATAATTAGTACTCCGAAGATGGTATGTTCAAGTTATTTGTTGAGCAAAAGTCAAATACTTTTCACTTTTCGGGGAGTTTAATATGATTCCTATGTATGATTTTCTTTTAAAGAGAAAAAATTTGGTCATTTTGTTTGTAATTTAATTTGTCCTTGAATTTTACCCCGATTTTCTTTATTTTACTTTTACCTGTTAAAAAATTAAAAAAAAAATTCACCTTCGTTCATTTCTGAAGCATATTCTCAATTTACGATAAGATGTACCCCTCCGATTTAAAGTCATGATTAATTTTCCTTTCTCTTGCCATTTCCCCTTCCTTCACCCCAAATTATACACTGTAACGTACAACTTTTAATTATTAACAAGAATTTTATAATTTCCTTGTAATTCTCTTCCTCATTTCGTTAGTTCTTATTTAAAAAATAAAAGAGGAAACAGATATTGAACGACAAGAAATAAATACGAATGTGTAAACACAAAAAAAGGTTATGAAAGATATTCTACAATATTCATATATTATTTCTATCCAATTTTATACAACTACATTATCATACCACTTAAATACAATTTGTATCTAAATTTTATATGTCTTTTGTATATTTTGTATCTGATTTATACATAGTAAAAACAAATTTCATACAACTAATTATATATTATACAACTTATCTACAACTTATCCACAATATTCATACATTATTTCTACTCAGTTATATACAACTACAATATCGTACCATTTAAATATAATTTGTATACAAATTTTATACTGTCTTTTGTATATTTTATATCTGTTTATACATAGTAAAAATAAATTTCATACAACTAATTATATATTATATAACTTATCTACAACTTGTTTACACTTTCATACGTTATTTCTACCTAGTTATATACAACTACAATATCATACAACTTAAATACAATTTTCTTATAAATTTTATACAATATTGTTCAACTTTCATACAATATTTAAATAAAAAGATATATATAAACAACAGAATGCAATTTACCTACAATTTTACTACAATTTCGTAAGTATAATGTCTGTTATGTCTTCTTCTTCTTCTTCTCCTTCTTCGAGTTTCAATATGAAATTCAGCCAAAATCAAGTCTAATCTTTACCAAAACACCCTCAAAATTGAGATATAAACTCCAAACAATATTCCCAATTGTTTGCAATAACACCCAATCCAAATAAATAATGGTTTTTGAAAATTTAAATTCGAATTCAAAGCTTCAAAGCTTTTTAATGGCTGTCAATGGTGGAGAGTCAAACACCTTCAAAATTTATTGATTGACAATTTCAATTTGAACACCAATTGTGCAACATTACTAGAATTTGAACACCAATTATGCAACACCTTCATCTTTACATTTTTTTTCCTTCTTCTCCTTTCCACTTTCTTTAGTTCTGTGCGAGATTTTTACCTACCTAATGGCTACTGCTTAATAAATAGATTTAGTTATAGTAGTCATTAAAATCATGATAGACCCAATGGAACTCATCATCAAAAGACGAAGATTCACTAATTCCACCTGAGTAGTCTTCATCAGGAGACAAATAATCATAAATTAAAATAATTGATAAATATAGGAGGGATAGAGAATAAAGATGAGCAATAATTGATTCCTAATATAAAAAGAAACTCATTTAATTTTTAAAGTATATTTAATTAGTAAATTTGTATATAGCATATAATTAAATTAAAAGTCGAGAAATAAGGGTAATAAAGTTTCAAATAGCCTGTAACAATGTAAATGGGGCGAGCTGACAAAAATCTCAATAAATAAATGGGGCGAGCTGACCCTCTCTACTTTTTCCGGCCTATTTGTTCCCATATCTGCTCAATACAAAACCCTAAAACAGCAGATCGAATTTGAATTCTTCCTAGTGTTGGTTAATTTGTTCCTAAAAGCACTTTCACCACTTCTCTTTGTGTGGAACTCCACTAGTATCACTAATAATTATCGCGCAAAATGTTGGAATTGGAGGAGAGCAAGTTCGACATGCGCCTGAAACTATGGGCCCTTAGGATTCCTCGGGAGCATTGCAAGGCTGCCATGAGAATACTCCATGGGTATGGATTATCCTTCCTTTTAGGTTAACTTCTTGGCTAGACAAATTATCGTATAAACATTGTTTTCCTTGTCAAAATAATAGTAAAGTATATGACATTCTAAATTTTTAGACGGATGATTAAGGCTAGTTCAAGAAAAAGGAAACAAGATATTCTAAATTTGTAGAATACATTAAAATCCTTTTACAACAATATGAACTTCCAAAATTGTATTGGTAAGAACATTATGAAAACAGTGTATTTAGAAGAAAATCATACAACAAAGTAAAGAAAAAAAAAAGGTTTATCTTATTTTGCTCTAGTTTCTAAGCAATGGCTTCTAGGACTGTTAGCGCAAAGTTGGAACACAAGGCGCTTAAGCTCGAACACAAAATGCTTCTTTTGGAACACAAATTCCTGGGTGAAACTTTGAAAAACATTCCAACATGTACTTTTAGTAAAGAACAAAAGAAACATCTTGAGATAATGGAGATTGCCCAATTCAAAAGAAACATCTTCAGACAATGGAGATTGCCCAATTGGATCCAATTGGGCAATCTCCATTGTCTGAGGATGTTTCTTTTGTTCTTTACTACAAGTACATGTTGGAATGTTCTTCAAAGTTTCACTCAGGAATTTTTGTTCCAAAAGAAGCATTTTGTGTTCGAGCTTAAGTGCCTTATTTTCCAACTTTGCGCTAAGAGTCTTAGAAGCCATTGCTTAGAAACTAGAGCAAAATAAGATAAACCTTTTTTTGCTTTACTTTGTTGTATGATTTTCTTTTTGCAAGTGGAGAAAGCCCTTTAGACTGTTTTCATAACGTTCTTACCTAATACAATTTTGGAAGTTCATATTGTTGTAATAGGATTTTAATGAATTCTAATAATTTGGAATATCTTGTTTCCTTTTTCTTGAACTAGCCTTAATCATCCGTGAAGGTGATCCTTGATAACTGTGTAGGCGTTCGATGATATTACAACAACAACAACAAACCCAGTATGTTCCCACCAGATGGGGTCTGGGGAGGGTAGTCTGTACGCAGACCTTACCTCTACCTATCCTTGATAACTGTGTAGGCTGTTTCCAATAGAAGGGTAATAAGAAGAAGTGGATAGCAAGAAAGAGGGAAGAGAAAAGAAAAAGGGAGAGTTAAAGGATAAACAGTACATGCCTTACAAGGAGAAGAGATATCTAGAAGGGTAACAAACCCAGTATGTTCGATGATATTCCTCTGCTAAATTTACTAACAAGTTAGAACATGCCTTATATTAGATGCTTGATTCTTGTGAGTAAATCTCGCAGTTCATATCTTCTCTGTATTCCAATTTAATTAATTGAAAAAGCCTTAATGTACACGGGCTCATATTTGGAACTCGCTTTTCTCCTATCTATTGGTGAATTTACAGTACAAAGTCTTGTGAAAAGTCACATATCCGAAACTCATATTAGATGTTGTTTGAAAGATCACTTTTTGGCTCGCAACTCTATTTATTTTTATATTTACTGCTCTATAGCACCACACCTTCTACAAAAAATGCTAAACATCAAATATTTTGGTGGTATCTCCTTTGTTAAGTGTCTCATTTACCTTTTAACTCTTTTTTCCGCTGCTGGTGATGAAGGATCATTTCTTGTAGGCATTTATTTGACAGGCCACGCTTAAAGCCTATCACTGAAGATCCAACAAATGAAAAAACCCGGTTCATGATTTTCTCCGAAAAAGTCAAAAGACCAGGTAAATGAATATGTTACTTTATGATAGTCTAGGAACATATCCCCCTGATTCTGCTGTAAATGGATATTTCTTGTCTGGTGCGATTTGAGATAACTGACCTCTTTCATGCATGAAAAACCTGAGCATGAGCATTCTCATTTTTTGTCATGACTTGGAAAACAAGATCTGCTACGGGGACATCCTTGCAATAGTATGTACTCTTCTATGCATGCCCATAAAGAAGAAAAGAGAAACATTTAAAGATTTGTCAAACATAAAGCAACGAATCAGAATATCTTGATTCACTTTAATGAAGGTTTTGCATCTTGTTGGTTGATTAGATTGTTGTTGGCTCAAATCAAGCTTAAATTTATCGCATTTTTTACCAGCTTGGGCAAGATAATGTGGTTTATAGTTCATTCCATTCCATGATTTGGAAAGCTAGACAGGAAGCTCATTTCTGCATCTTCCCATTCTTGATCAGTTATGATCTTTGGAATTGACTTTTCTTTGCCTATCATGATTTTTTCCTGTTTCATCCAAGAAAACAATTAGAAAGCAGAAAGCTCTTGGGACAGACATTTCTTTTTATCAGTTTTATTATTGTTTTCTTCCTTTTCTTTGAAGGTGATTGTTGGTATTATTTTGCGTTAAGGAGCATATACTAATGCTTTAGTTCCTATTCAGACAATTCAAGATAGGTCACGGGCTCTGACTATAGGAATTTCTGATATGTAGTGTAATACTTCCGCTGGCAACTCTCTGCTTGCAATAGCCTTCCTTTTCAAAATAAAACAAGGTTGTGTGTTGATATTTTCTGTGTCATATATTGTTCTCAACCAAGTATTCGCTGTATGAAATTTTTTTCATACATTATTCTTAAGCAACTTTTTGACTCAGTAACTAGTTCATTAAGAGGACTCGTCATCCCTTTATGTTACTTGTAGCTTCTATTCATTTTCTGTCTAGTCTCATCCTGGGAGCCACTGTCACTAACTTTGGATGTCTGAGATTCAAATTTATATTCAACACTGGTACATTCTGTCCACTGTCATCAACATCATTTTGCTAACTTGCCTACTTTTTTGGCCAATTATGATACAGACTTGTCTGATATTCCTGCTCAAAAGCTTGCTGAACTAAAAGGCTTGTGTCAGTTTGAAGTTGCTCCCTATTTGCTGACACTTGGTTATTCTTATTGGAGTGCAGGTAAGCGATTAGTCCTCCACTATAAGTTGAACTATGAGTCCTATTAGCTTTTGACAGTTCCTGATATTGTACATCTTTCTTTTGCAATATTGCAATCCGTTTGACTTGAATAGTTCGGATTCTAGCTTAAATAATTGTCTCCTCTTTTCTCTCTCATTCATTCTGTATATTCTTTCTGAAATTATGTGAACTTTTCTGAGGTGATATTCATTTTAAACAAAATCATAGTGGATACAAATTATCAATAATGTTAGCAGAACAAGAGTGATTTCAAAGCATAGTTTGGGAACATCTTGCATATTCCGTTACTATTGCAAAATGTTGCTCACCTTACTAAAAGGAAATTGTAGAAAGGCGCTGAAGTTGTGTATCCTGCGAAAATGGAAAGGCACTAAAATTGTGTATTCTATGTTGAGTGAAATGCATCAAGGTGAAGAGCATCAAAGACGAGAGAGCAGAGTTTTGATGGAAGAGACACATATTAGGCGAAAATGGCAATCATACTTCCATAAACTCTTGAATGACGAGGGGGATATGAACATTGTGCTAGGTGATTTGGAGCACTCCAAGAGTCGTCGAGATTTTAGATTTTGTAGGCGCTTAAGAGTTGAGGAGGTCGAGGGGGCTATGCGTAGGATGAGCTGGGGTAGAGCGATCGGGCTAGACAAAATTCCTACGGAATTTTAGAAAAACGCGGGTAGGGCAGGCTTGGAGTGGCTCACTGGGTTGTTTAATGTCGCTTTTAGAACGAAGAATGCTCGAAGAATGGTGGAGCACGATGATTTTGTTGTACAAAAATGAGGGTGATATCAAAAATTGCAACAACTATAGGCGTATCAAGCTGTTAAGCTATATGATGAATGTTTGGGAGAGGATGGTAGAAGAAAGGTTGAGGAGGAGTGTTATCTATTTCTAAGAATCGATTTGATTTCATGCCAAGTCGCTCGACTACGGAAGCTATTCACCTAGTAAGTGGTAGAGCAGTATAGGGAAATGGAGAAAGGCTCGCATGTGGTGCTCATTGATCTAGAGAAAGCATATGACAAAGTTCTGAGATAGGTTCTTTGGAGATGTTTAAAGGCTGAAGTTGTGCTTGTAGCCTACATTAGGGTGATTAAGGACATGTACGATGGAGTTAAGACTCGAGTAAGGACAGTGAGAGGAGACTCAGAACACTTCTTCGTTGTGATGAGGTTGCACCAGGGATCAACTCTTAGTCTGTTTTTGCTTTCCTTGGCAATGGATGCACTGATGCGACACATTCAAGTGGAGGTGCTATGGTGTATATTATTTATAGATGGCATAGTTCTGATTGACTAAATGCGAGGTGGTGTTAACGAGAGGCTGGAGGTATGACGACAGACCCTAAAGTATAAAGGTTTCAAGTTAAGCAGGACCAAGACAAAATACTTGGAGTATAAGTTAAGCGACATAACCTAGGAAGCAAACATGGATGTGAGGCTTGATACACAGGTCATCCCCAAGAAGTTTCAAGCACTTTGGATTAGTAATACAGGGAAACTGGGAGATCGATGAGGATATCACATATCGTATTAGAGCAGGGTGGATGAATTGGAGGCTCGCTTTCGGTGTTTTGTGTGATAAGAATACTACAACAACAAAAAACCCAGTGTTTTCCCATAAATGGTGTCTGGGGAGGGTAGTGTTTATGCAGACCTTACCCCTATCTTATAGAAATAAAGGGGCTGTTTCTGATAGACCTTCGGCTCAAGGTCTTGTGTGATAAGAATGTGCCACTAAAACTTAAAGGTAAGTTCTACAAAGTGGTGGTTAGACCAACTATGTTGTATGGGTCGGAGTGTTGGAAGACTATCATGTTTAGGAGATGAAAGTAGCTGAATGAGGATGTTGAGATAGATTTGCGGTCATACCAGGTTAGATAAGATTAAGAATGAAGTTATTCGGAAAAAGATAGAAGTGACCCTCGTGGAGGATAAGATGCGTGAGGCGAGACCGAAAAAGTATTGGGGAGAGGTGATTAGGCAGGACATAGCGTAGCTGGAGCTTACCGAGACATGACCCTTTATAGGAAGGTGTGGAGGTCGAGAATTAGGATGGAAGATTATTAGGGAGTCGAGTGTATCTCTTTTTCTTTCTCAGACCGATAGCATTAGTGTTAGCATGGTATCTCTTTATTCTTGGATTGTTGGTACTACCTATTGTTTGATTGCACTCTTTCGCTTCAGTTTTCTTAATATCTTGTTGTTGTTACCACTCGTTACCATTGCTTCTTTTCATCGTGTCTTTAGCCGAGGGGCTACCGGAAACAGCCTCCTAACTCTCTAAACTATAAGATTGTGTTGTCTATAACCTTATTGCGAGTTGGTGTGAGCTATAGTTAAGAACCTCCTACATTATATTTCTTGTAGTATTTTGGTAAGTTGTTTTATTTGTTAGGTTAGCACCTCTGTTTATATAGACCTTATTTTAATTATTTCATAACCTGCCAAAAATATCATTTGTAAAGTAGGCATTTAAGTGAAATCACGTCTCTCGTCATTTTTACCCTTTATCATAGTTGTAGAGGCATCTTCTTTTGACCCTTCCTATATTCTTGTGTCCTTTGTTAATCCAAACAAATTGAACTTGAAAAATGGAGGAGAGGTGTGGGGGACTTGCAACAGGTGCTCTCATTTGTGATCCTTGCTCTTAGTTGCATTTCTTTTATTTACCATCACCATTTCTTTGTTCATCAGCTTATATTCATGTGCATAAAAGTCATGTTAAACGTACCATATATGATATATATGTATACCTGATACTTTTAGTTTTGGCATTCCATTTACACCTCCATCAATGTCGCGTCATTATCACACAAAATATGCAATCTTGTTGTGCTTTAGAATATAACTCACCTAAGAAGACATGCAATACGAAGTTATAAACTTTATGACCATTACAGATTGGTTATATTTAGATGTCGGTTATTGAGATTCACATGACTAGTTGCCTTATTTTCACCAATTGCTACATTGCAGACCATATATTAAAGCAGATTCTTCCCCCTGGCCTTGAAGTACCATCATCATTTGAGACAATAGTTAAGTATTTCAATGCAACATTTTTCTCTCTTTATCTTTTCTATACTCTCTTTATAGGTTTTAGAGAATCTTCATTGTACATCTCTCTTCCTTGCTCAATTTCTGTGCCTTATTTAATTCGAAGTCAGAATTTTCAACATTCTGTCCTTCCAACTGAGGTCCCTAAATAATTGAGGTGATATTTCTGCAGGTCACATTGCTCATTTAAATATAACTGATGAGCTTCTTCCTTACAAGGATGTAATCGGCAAAGTTATTTATGATGTATGTTTTCTAATTTATGGCCTTAAATGAATGTGTCTTCCATTTAGCTATGTCCATGAACAAAGGAATCAACATGCACTTGGTTTTCCCCTCTCATGCATGAACCTCTGCTATAGTGCAATGTAAATGTTTTGCATCAGATTTAATTTCTTCACCTTAATATTTTTGATGGAACTAATTGATAAGAATGAGATACTTTTTTTTCTCCCTAAACAAAGATCTTTCCTTCTTAAGAAATTTCTTTTCTTTAACCTAAGATTTGGTGCCGAAGACTTGATTTTACCTCATCTGCATTAGGGCCAAGCTGCTCCCTTCCATCTCCTTCACTTTATCTCCAGGCATCCATGTGATAATATTTCTATCACGGTTTCAGTTTCTTTTAATGAGAGAATTCTACCCTGTTTCTGCCTTTCCTAAGTCACCAATCTTTTTCTTAATTTGAGCAAGTTATTCATTCCTGATCCTTCCAGAAAAACTACCCCAGGATCCAGACAGTTGTGAATAAAGTTGGAAGCATTACCAATGAATTTCGTGTGCCAAAATTTGAGATACTGGCTGGGAAAGATGATATGGTCACAGAAGTGAAGCAATATGGATCAACTTTCAAGCTTGATTATAGCTTGGTGTATTGGAATTCTAGATTGGAACATGAGCATTTAAGGCTTGTCTCACAGTTCCAGGCAGGGGAGACCATATGTGATATGTTTGCTGGCATTGGTCCTTTTGCTATACCAGCAGCGCAGAAAGAATGTGTAGTATATGCAAATGATTTGAACCCAGATAGCATTTGTTATCTGAAAATTAATGCCGAAGTCAACAAGGTTGATCATCTAGTTTACCCATACAATATGGATGCAAGGAAATTTATTTCTCAACTCATGGCCGTACCCTGTAACGGAAGCAATGCCGAAGCTGATGCTGATTTCTCTGAGAAACCCAGTGGCCAAGCGGATGGGGAGACACTATCTAAAGACTGTACGTGAATTATTCAGCTGTATACTGGTTATCTTACCCCCAAAGCATTTCATTTGTTAATCTGGACTATCCCTGCAGATGAGGTCAAAGAAGTACAAGAGAGAACTTCATGCAACATCGCAGGACTTGGTGATTCATCTATGGTGGCAGCTGTGAGTGTAACTTCCGTGAAAAGACGTTCTGAGAGTTCTCAAGAAGGTGGGGCTGGCAAAGAAATGATAAATGCTCTAGTGTGCTTTGTGATAGTCAGTTATGTGCATATAGTTTTCTGTTTATTCATGTCCAAAATGCTTAACCCAGTGTATGTGTGAATACCATGCTTTTGAGATGTTGAACACAAATAACTAAATTTGCCCATTTGGTGCACTAGAGGGAGAAGGCAGATCTGCTGTCAATGATGGTGTTTCTGTTGCTGGTAGGAAAAAAAGAGGACCAAATAAGAGAATGAAGGGTTCTGAGTCATTGAATACAAAGCCCTGGGAGCATGTGGATCATGTGATCATGAACCTACCAGCTTCTGCTCTGGAGTTTCTTGGTAAATCTACTATGATTATTTCTCCCTCCAAACATGGATATCTTTTAACTGTGGTCAACAGTTATTTGTTGGTTAGCAGTCTTTGTCCATATTTCTGAATGTCTCTTTTTAATACCATATATGTAGATTATCGTGCAAGAATCTGACAGGGATAATTCTGATGGTGTTTTAATTCGCACCGGTATCTAGTTGTGATCATTTTTTGGACTGTGTCTGCTCCTTAGTTTTAACATAGGTTTATTTTTGTTTTGTTTATGAGCAAACACACTCTATTTACTTGTACTCTCTTTCGCTATGCATCTTCTTGATGCTTTTAATGAAATTCTCTTCAACAAATAAAATTCTGATGGTGTTTTAATCATCAGTGGAAATGTTTTAACTGTGTCTTAATTTTATAATCCAACCAATTTACAAACTGCCGTAAGGAGGGAAATGTGAGAAGCTTGCCCATGGCTTCCAGCAGCACCAACTTTGGGTCAAAGCCCGAAACATGTTTTATCTTTTACGTTAATGGACTGGTGCCCAAGAGTCAGAACCAATCTTGTTCTCTGAAACAAAAGGGAAAATTAAATGTGTTTCAAACCATATATGTTTGCTGGTCATCAGTTCATGTTATTATGTATTAACCACATTTTCAGGTTATCTAGTTTTTGATGCAATAAACGGTGCAAGTCAAGTCCATTTGTTGTATTTAGCATTCTCTTGTTCAACAAAGGCACCTCCTTCTGTGATAAAATAAAACTGATATTACTCTAAGCCAGCAGGTTATAGCTGTGTTTTATGGGTGCATTTTCCTGGAATTACCTTTTGTTTTCTACAACCTGCGGTTAAACAGAAAATGTGTTGGCTTGTCGTCAGACGATATTTGCTAATGTATTATAACATGAAGGCAATTAATAATTGCTTTCTGTTCCCTAGATGCCTTTAGAGGCCTTATAAGAAGGAGATACTGGAAGGGATCTTTACCTTGGATTCATTGCTATTGCTTCATGCGGGCAAGCGAAACAGAGGACTACATAATTTGGGTAATTCCTAGTTTAAAAGTTAATTTGTTCTACTTTGATTAATTTGTTGTACTTTGACTTTGCATTTGAGTTTGCAAACAAGACTTGCTCACTCTCCAGTTATTTTGTCATGCTTTTATGATCCCTGAGCAGCATCTTGAAACTCAGAAATTGGTTGTGTGCTTATCTGCTATTTTATTGTCTCATAAGGCCTCATTTGTTGCACGTAATAGAGGACTGAATCTTAATCCTTTAGATCTCAGACATTAATTGCATTTTGTTTTTAAAATCTGAATCTTAATCATTAGGTGTGGTTGTTTTTTTACTTCACAACCACTTAATGAGTCTGAACACGTATGATTAAGATATAGAACCGACGTAATTTCATTAAGAGTTATCATCCACATTCATTATTAATTGTTGTCACTGCGTACCATTATCAACTACTACCATGCCACCACCCTCACCACCACCATTCTCAACCACACACTTATCCACCTCAACTACCACAACTAACCACCCTATCACCATCAACAACCAACCGACACTGTCCACCATTATAAATTACCACCACCCACCATCACCTTCCTCAATCACAACCAACACCACCACCACCTCCCACTATTATTAAATATCACCATCCACCACCATCATCCTCGACTATAATCGCCATCACTACCAATCACTACTAGCTACTACCCAGAACTACCACCATCAACAAAACCACTACCAACCACCGCCTCTAGTCGGCATTCATAAGCACTACCGTTGGCCATCACCGCCACCAAATACAATATATATAGAGAGAGAGATTATTGATAGAATATTACATTAATTAGTATTTTATTTGAATTTATGTTTATTAATTTTCATATAAAGATAAATTTTATTTATTCAAATGTTAAAAAACAAACCGTCTTAATCATTTAGTATTCAGATCTTAATACACATTTTAATATTAAGATGTATATTCAAATTCAGATGTCTTAATCTTAATACACATCTTGATTTTCAAGACGTGTATTCGGATTCAGACGTCTTAATCTTAAAAAAAACAAATGAGGATAAGCATCTTATCAATTAGCTGTGATGTGAATACTTTGTATTTAGTTTAACAATCAACATTTGGTTTTCTTTTAATTAATTTAAGTTGTTACAGGATAAGGCCCTCAAGATTGTTTATCTTATAAGTCTGAATTTGATAAGAATAATCCACTGGGAGACTACTATACCAAAGATTGGTAATAGTGTATGGGCTAACGTTGCATGATTGCAGTAAAGCTTTATACATTTCCTCAATAATTGCTGCCCACAAGATTATTTGAAATGTACTCAGGATCATAATGAAATGGAACACGTGCATGACATGAAACGATTTGCATCTTTAGTAGCAAAACTGAAATAGGAAAGTTCTTGGGGAATCTCAATGGGTTAATAGATTACAGATGCACTTAATACAAAGTGGTAGTTGATTAACACACTTTGTTTTCATGTTTACCAAGTCCTTGAATAACTAAATTGACTAAATCTATGAATCATGTTGTAGCTTGCATAGTATTCGATATCTGGATAGTATATCACAGGTCAAGCTGGTTAAACTGCTCTCAGTTAAAACTTACTAGTCTATTTTCTCCTTATAGTGCTATGGAGATCTACCTTTACAATGTACTTATTCCCATCCTTTAGCCTATAGTTCAGCTAGTCTACATTTGCTTGTATGTCCGTGGTGGTCTCAATTTGTTGATTTGCAGGTTGCAGAGTCTGCCCTGGGAGCCAGAATACAGAGCTCTGTATTTCACAGGGTTAGAGATGTTGCTCCAAATAAGGTACAAGCTCAATAGACTCGACTTCTTTGGAGCACAGGATTCGTATTGTTTTGATTCACGGGGTATTATTCTATCTTTATGCCCCTGAAGCTGTTGTTTTCCTTTGGTTTTGCAGGCTATGTTTTGTTTAAGTTTCAGATTACCAGAAGAAACGTGCATTGATGATTAAGGGTAAACCATGATAATCTCTCAGAAAAAGAATCGTGAAAAAAACAGAATGCACTTTGTAGCTGGATTTCTAGGTCGCTAATTACTCTTTACTATCTTGATGCATGTATTGGAGTGCGCTAGCCTAAAGAATCTTGTCCTGCAGAAAGTAGAAATGAGATAAAACTTTGACAAGACAACGATGTTGTGGCCTCTACCATTTTGTCTTATCCGCTTCCTCTCACATAACACAACATAAACAGGAAATGCTATAATAGCATTTATTTGCGAAATGCTCGACCTTTTAGTTTTTCCTTTGTATTGATTGAGTTGATGCATATTTTACTCCAGGAAATACCTTTTAAAGTAACATTCTTTTCATATGAAATCTATCTTCTTTCTTTTTTACCCTTCAATAGGGGCTGTGCGAATGCAGGTCCCCACTGTCACTTTTATGACGTTCGCTTATCGGCAAAACATGGTTCAATTTCATCCCCTAAGCCCCTTCTCCTTGATGTATACTTGTGGAAGTTGACGATGGAATTATCTTTTGGAGAATGTATATCTTCTTGAATAGGAATGGCACCAAAGTGTGTAGCCACTTTTTCCTGAAAATCAAAAGCTACAAAAAGCTTAAAACTTTGATGAAAAAAGAAGTGTAAACAACAATAAGAAGGATTGTACGAGCCTTTAAAACACGTCGATTTTGGTTGGAAAGTAGGGCACTGACGAGGACTCTTTTCACTATCCTTGCAGAAAAGAGTCAATCCCCCGTCTACTAACCCGAAAGTGACAAGCTCTTCAACTTTTCTGGGCCCAAATCTTTTCTTTTACTTTATTTTATTTGCCCCACCGAGTCACATATTTGTCATGAGATTTAAGTCATTATTCTATAGTAAAGAAAAAAAGGGAGTTGGTGCGGGAAAATTAAAGGAAAAGGAAAGAAACTGATATAGAGAGAAATTACAGAATAAAATGGAAGTGACGGAAGGACTACTAAAGTCGACTTTTAATTTTTAATATTTTTTTTTTTGGTTTTGACTTTTAGTTATTTGGTTACCTGAAAGATACTAGTCCTTTTTGTTAACATTCAAGCATGCTAAATTCCAAATAGCCAAAAATAGATTTTTACTTAGCTATACTACTTTTAAACTTATTATTTTCACTATTAAAGTTTTAATTTAATTAAAAATTAATATATAATTACCAATTATATCTGAATAAGTATTAAATGAATATCCCTTGATATTAAGAATTTAATAGGGAACAAGTAGCGTATCCAATTTTTCATTCTCTTCGTTGTGCTCTCTCTCTCTCTCTTCGTCTCTATCATTTCTTCAGTTTTCTTCCATCGATATTTCCTGCTTCTCTCTTTTCTCATCTCCTTTATTCTTTTTTCTTCGGAAAATTCATCAATGGATCTTAATCATTGACTATGGAATATTAACTTAGCAATTTTCTTTCATGTTGCACAATTGGTGTTCGAATTGAAATTGTCAATCATTAGATGTCGAATGTGTTTGACTCTCCATCATTAATGACCATTAAAAAGCTTCGCAGCTTTGAATTCGAATTAAATATTATTTGTTTGAATTGGGTGTTGTTGCGAAGGATTGATAATATTCTTTGGAATTTATATCTCAATTTTGAGGGTGTTTGGTGAAGATTAGATTTGAATTTGGCTGAATTTCATAGTGAAACTCGAAGAAGAAGAAAAAAAACACATGACGTACAATGTATATACAAAATTGTATTAAAGTTGTATTATAGATGTATGCAAAATATATTTAGTTTGTATTTTGTTGTAGTTATATATATTTTTTATTTCAATATTGTATGAAAGTTGAAAATTAGTTGTATACTATATGAATCGTTTTATAAATTTTTTTATTATGTTTTAAATACTCTATTTTTACATAAAGTTATTAATATGTATCAATATTGCATTAAGAGATGAAATTTTGATTGAAATTTCAGAGAGGAAGAAGAACACCCCACATACAAAATGTCCCGCTCCGAACTCGGGGAGAGCGACCGGCGCTCAACGGAGTGAACCCGGTCAATCAAGCATGTTAATTACTTTCTACCCAAGCTCACTCATGATTAGAGAGAATGTATTCATTTATTTATTTATTAAACAATAGGGATATCATATAGTGAATACTAATTCATTACCATTAGTTGCTCGGTTTTGACAAGTCTCAAAATACACGCATTCTCATGATTTGAAATGGAACAAGTGATCAAAATACAACATAACTTGTTTGAATTTTCCAACACCCATGTATAATCCACGCTATGTCTACGGGACCTCTAATAGATACAAAGGAGTACTATGATAGTGCCGGCAACAAGGCCCAGGATATACCTCAAACACCATACACAAAGAACAAAAAATACCTGACCCCGAAATGAAGTGGGGCTCACCATGTCTGCTGGGAAGAGGGTGTACTGCTATCACTGATCAATGTCTCCTACTATGGAACCACCTGCATCCATTGAAGATGCAGCGCCTCCGGCAAAAAGGACGTTAGTACATTTGGAATAGTACTAGTATGTATAACTAAACACCCTCTCAATAGAATGAGTAATAATACAAGGAGGAACAAACATGAAATCAATAGAAGCCTCAAACGATACCAAGACAACAAGTTAAGAACCACATAAGTTTTCAAGTAAATTTTCATATTTTTAGGTTGGGAGATATTTAGTACCGATATACCATCATTCACAATACCACCGTATTTTTACACAGAGTACGATCATGACCCGATCGGCTAGGCCGTCTCATTTGAGACATCAACCACAATCACAATTTCAATTATAATTTTAAGCACAATCACCACAATGTGTGCGGCACAACATTCGATCACGGCCCGATCGGCTAGGCCGTCTCATCTGAGACATCGCCCTTTTCTATCAACCATCTCATCTCATAGTCCTTTCACATCTTTTTAATTTATTGGCGCTAGTGGCCATAATTATAATATCATTTTTGAAACTTGGCCATATCTCATATTTCATGCTTACCCTTTTCACTTTTAAATATCATCATCATTATCAGCAACAAGAATTTTCAATTCGAGACTTTAAGTACATATGTGAGAAATTAAGAGTCTTAGACACATAGAGGTTTTTTACATAATTTGACATAATAACCTTCATTCAAACTTGGCTTGAAGTCGTAATATTATTAACGCACATCCCATACTTTGAACACATTCTCAAATGATAACATAACATGATAAAAGCATTTGGAACACACATTGAACATATAACTTTCAACACAAGTTTAATTGGAATAGCCAATTTCATAGTGACCAACTGGGGTTACTTACATGAACACCGTGTGATTCAATTCTAAGAAAGGAATTTAACCAACATACCTCAATTGAGCTTCCTTAAACTCTATAATGTTTCAGAATTCTTAGCAATTTCAATCTATTTTAGAAATATAATAAGTTGAACCAAATTAGGAAGATGATCATGGTTTTAGCTTATTTGAGCATTTTATCAAAGACTAGGTGTGCATTAAGGTTTCAAGGTCCTTTTATGGAGAATTCCATCATCCCACAACCCATTCTTTACCATTTTTAGCTCACAATCTTCCGACACCCTTCGATAACACATGCATGCAAAATAAACAACTCTCATACCCAAGAATCGTCTTGCTAATTAATCATTTTTAGTTAAATTTTGAAATTAAGGGCTAGGGTGTAGAATCTTATATCTAGGATGAAGACCTAGTGTATTTTCCTTGTTAATCTTCAAGGATTTGAGCAAGAATGGAAGGACAATTTGTTGAAGATCACTCTCCCACTCTAGGGCTCTCTCTCTCTCTCTCTCTCAAAATATCAGGTTTTAGCTCAAAAATGGTCCACTACATCTATTTAATCGAAGTAGGATCGGGTTATAAAAATTCAAAAATGAAGCTCCGGAACAGAATTTGCGATTTCATATGTGACCACATAATGCTTCTGCGGTCCGCGAAATGGGCCGCGAAATGGCCCTCCGGAACTGGGCTGGTCTGCCCCACTCTGCGGCCGTTATGCGGTCCGCAGACCTGTTCTCCGGTCGCATAATGCGTCGCAGAACCTCCCTTCGCAAAATTTCCAAACTGGTTCTGCGATCAATGTGCGGCCCGCAAAATCCTTTTGCGGTCGCATAATGGGCCGCGAAATAACATCCAAAAATGGCCCAAATGATTGTCTCACTCTGCAGCCAATTATGCGGCCTGCAGAATGATTTTACGACAGCATAATGGGCCGCATAAATGCCCTTCTCTACCAAACATTTTCCTTCAATTCCTCACTGTTCAACCCAAAAATTCCGTACCGCGGCGAGTTTGTACCACACTCTACTATCATTAATAGATACGTCTACCTCAGCACCACGAAATCCCGAATTTTAGGAAAAAATTTACGGGCCTTACACAAAATATATATAGAATACATATAAAATATATATTGTACAAATTTTGTATGAATTGTATTTACATTGTATGATGTTATGTTGTATTTAAATGGGTAATAATGATGTACGAAAGTTGTAGATAAGTTGTATACATTATAATTAGTTATAGGAAATTTATTTTTAGTTTGTATGTTGTTGTACATGTAACAAATATGTACGAAATTTATTTTTAATTTGTGTGTTGTTGTACCATACATTATTTTTTTTCTTACTCAATTTGTTAAAGAAAAAGTAGAGAATGAATTCCAAATCGACTTATGTGCACTGATTCATGTTTGTTTAACTGAAAAAATTATTGATGGGAACTGAATGATTTGGGTGGATAAATTTTGAGTTTCACATTAAAAGCATCATCACACTTCGGAGAAACTGAGTTTCAGATTTGAATTTTGTGTGAGAAATTAATTGGATATCATAGAATCTTGTTGGAAATACTAATACAAAGTTAAATCCAAAGTTTGGAGGTGATTGAATCTGATTTGAAGATGATTATTGTCTTTTATTTGTACTGGGATTTGATCCAGAGATGTAATTGATTGTTATTCAATGACAGTATTAATTAGGAAGGAGGCGACGAAAAATAGGGAAAGAGGAAAGGAGAGGAGAGAGCAAGGAAGATGGATGAGATAGAGAGAAAATCGTTGTCCTAATTATGCATGTATGTATATAATATGTTAAAAAACCCAATCAATTTTAATAAATAGCAAACTTTAGATATTTAGGGTAAATAACTTTAGAATTTAGTACATAAACGAAAAAGTCCCTAATTAAAAGGACCCTTAATATTGAAATTTGCAAGTGATCAACAAATTATTTAGGTCATTTGCCGACCAAACATTTTATTTTATTTTTTAAAAGAAAAAAAATAGTATTTCTAATCTCCTCGTCCGGTTTCTTCTTTGTAACTTAGATTAGGTTTCAAATAGTAAATGTTTACGTGGATCCCAACTATGAGTGCTAGACAAGAAGAGTCAAAAAGTAAGTAAAGAAAAGAGTAATAAAAATAAACAAAGTAGATAAGCAAAGACTAACAACTTTTATGAGTATTAAGTGATATAGTTAATTGAGCAACTACGTACCGATATCTTCATCTATGGAAAGTTGGATTATCATCGAATTTTTCCCTTTACCTCTCCCGACAAGAAAGAAAAGAAAAATACTAGGGGTGTGTTTGGTACGAAGGAAAATGTTTTACTGGAAAATGAATGTTTTTTATCATTTATTTTTCTTTGTGTGGTTGGTGAGTGAAATTATTTTTTCCAGAAAATATATTCTAGTGTTTGGTTAGAGAGTATAAGATATTTTTAGGAAACTAATTTTTTATGCTACTCTTCTCAACCTACCTTCCCCAAAATCTCTATGTTTTCTGTACTTCTTCCCCTCCCCCCCCCTCCCCGGCCTCAGACTCTATTTCTTTAAGAATTTAATTATTCTTTTCAAAATTCACACAAACAAAAAGGAATTAATGTGCTACTTTACTTTTTCACACAAGAACAAAGTTAACTTTTGAGTTCGATAACTAAAAAGAAAATACTTTCTTTTATTGAAAAAAGAAAGTATCTTTTCTACGACATGAAAAGAAAATACTTAGTTTGTTGAAATGAGAAAATATTTTTCTACATCATGAAAGAAAATACTTTTTCTTCATCATGAAAAGAAAGTATTTGCTTTGTTAGAAAATAAATACTTTTTTCTATTTTAGGAAAAGAAAACATTCAGTTTGTTGAAAAAAAAACAATCTATCTACAACATGAAAAGAAAATACTCTTAATAATAATTCTATTTAGGGTGGATGGTGGGCAAGGTTGGGGTTGGGTGGGATGTGGTCGGGCTAGGGGGTAGGAGGTTGGGGTGGAGTGGGTGAGGTGGGTGAGGTTGGGTTGGTATGGGGGCATTAGAATAGGGTGTAGAAGGTTAAAAAAGAATTTTGAAAAATAGAAAAAATATTTTCCGGAGGAAAATGAGTTGACGAGTAAAATGTTACCAAACATGAGAAAATTGAAAAACATTTTTCTTTCGTACCAAACACACCCAAAGTGTTAGAAAAAATAAAGAAAAAGATTTGGTGATATTTTAAATGGGTAGCTTTAGGAAGTGCATAATGGCTTTTCCCTCGTTATTTAAATTGATTAAATGAAATTACAAAGGCATCTTTCTATTCTCTTATCGATTTCTTTTTCTTCATCTTGCTTATGTGAGGTTCTTCAAAAAGGAGAGGAATTTACTGTCAAGTTTCAGCTATATTCATCTTAGGCTTGAACCAACTTGATTCTTGAATTGGAAAAAAGAAAGAAAAGGATGAGTTTGTTGAGTGTGGGAATGGTAGTGTTTATGTCGATGGTATGGAAATGTTTGAGCGTGGGAGTGAACTGGGGTACTATGGCATCACACCAATTGGCAGCTGAGAGTGTGGTGAAGATGATACAAGAAAACGGGTTTGATAAAGTAAAACTGTTTGAGGCAGATGACAAGATTTTGAGGGCTTTGATTGGTAGTGATATTGAAGTGATGGTTGCAATTCCTAACTACATGTTGCAACAGATGAGCACTGACCCTGGGGTTGCTGCTGCTTGGATTAATGCCAATGTCTCTACTTATGCTTACACTCGCGGTGTCAAAATCAGGTACGTCGCTGTAGGGAATGAGCCCTTCCTTCAAACATACAACGGCACTTATCTGCACTACACCTTGCCAGCTCTCAGAAATGTTCAAGAAGCCATCAACCATGCTGGACTAGGGCCTGAGGTTAAAGCAACTGTCCCCCTAAATGCTGACATTTACTACTCCCCTGACTCGAATCCTGTCCCTTCTGCTGGTGATTTCAGGCCACAAGTACGCGATTTAGCCATTCAAATAGTTCAATATCTCTACTCAAATGATGCACCCTTTGTCGTTAATATCTATCCTTTCCTCAGTCTCTACGAAAACGATTACTTTCCATTAGAATATGCCTTCTTTAATGGATCAAACAGGCCGCCTATATATATTAAGGATGGTGATCATCTTTATAGTAACGTGTTTGATGCAAATTTTGATACTCTTGCCTGGTCTTTGAAGAAAGCTGGCTTTCCTGACATGAAAATCATAGTTGGAGAAGTTGGATGGCCAACAGATGGCGATAGATATGCAACTATTGAAAATGCAAAGAGATTTAACCAAGGGCTGATTCAGCATGCTCTAAGCGGAGAAGGAACTCCTGTGAGGAAGGGGGAAATAGAGGTTTACTTGTTCAGCTTGATTGATGAGAATACAAAAAGCATTGCCCCTGGTAGCTTTGAGAGGCATTGGGGAATTTTTGAGTTTGATGGAAAGCCAAAATATGAGCTAGACGATATTAAAAGACTGGCTGCAGTACAAGGTGTGAATTATATGCATAAAAGGTGGTGTATACTGAACCACCTAAAAGATGACGCACAAGACTTGTTGACAAAGAGTATAGATTACGCGTGCAGTCATTCAGATTGCACTGCTTTGGGCTATGGTTCTTCCTGTAATCATCTCACTGCACAAGGGAATGCTTCCTATGCTTTTAATATGTATTATCAATTCAAAAGCCAGAATAACGGGGACTGTGACTTCCAAGGCCTGGCCACGCTAACTCATAACGATCCATCTGACCATAAGTGCCACTTTCCCTTGATGATTGTTGACCGTCCTAGAGTTATGCTGTTGCACAAGAATTTTCTGTATATCATACTTGCTTTTCTCCAGGGATTTCTAGTCTTTTTACTGCTTGTTTCTTAGAGAGGGAATGCTTCCTTCAATATTCGAAACCGCAAATTTTACTCTCTGCACCGGCCAACAAACACAGGTTCTATTTTTAATTTCATTTAATTTAACAAACAAAACATAATTCAGAAACAAGTTAGCATCAATCAATAAAAGCATTCTAGTAATTCTGTAATTGGGATAATATATACTACATGAACCTTCTAAACACGACTACCCATTGGAGATTAAATTGCATAAAAACAAAAAGAACCTCTTATACATAAAAATAAAAAATTAATTGGCCATCCTTAATTATTTACAGATGTTTAAAAAAAAGACCGAAATTGGATAGACAAAAAACAAATTGTTCTGCCTAACGTAAGTCTATAACTCATGAATGTTACTCTTCAAACCATGGAAAATCAATATAGCTGTATAAGGATAAAATCGAGCTCACTGATCACCCCGGTTTACGGATGAGGCAAACGGAGCAGGAACGTAACCGTAAGGAATCGGAGTCAAAGCGAAGAGCTCCTCATATCGGGGCTCGAGCAAAACACCTGCCCTCGGAGGCATTTGGACCACGTCCTCCGGGTCCGGTTCGAGCCTCAAGACTTCGGAGAGCATTACCAAAAAAACCACACACGACTAAAAAAAGGCCGTTATGTCCTTGCCCAACCGGATATCATGGCGTGAATCTTGGCCCACATCGGCAGAAAATCAGCGACTAGCGAAACAGAAGATTTTTACCTTTCTTAGATTGTACTTAGGGTCTACAATATGAAGGGGAAACTTATTATTCATAAAACACATTATAACACGCCTACCAAGGCAATTTAATTCTATTCTCTCTGTTTATAAAAGTTATTCAAAGTTCTTATTTTTGTTCATAAGTTCTTCATAAGTGCAAGCTCGGAACCGTCGGTTCCTCGTTGAGCCATTAACGGAGCTCGGGATCACTCTTATAATTGGTTTGACCATTTATTACGTCTTTCATTTGCTTAATCTAACGTCATTAATCACTTGTATTGAATTAATCCACATATCCTTAAAATCACATATAAATTCAATTATTTTCCATTTTTAAGGGTAAACAGTTTGGCGTCCACTGTGGGGCTAGGGATAATAGCGGTAATTTGATAAAAATTTCTATAACGCACTCTGTTTTACGCTTGTTCTTTGAGATTTTAATTTCAGGTTAAATTAAAAATGTCAAACTCTCAATATGCTCACTTGAACGTTGATGCTGAGTCTGGCCACCATGGCGAGAACAACAATGTAGTGCCCAGCAACAAGGTGCCCCCTGTTGACCCCAACGAAGTTCCGATCATGGACCCAATTGATGCCAACTCACATATGGCCATCAATGCAAACTTGCTTACCAACCCCGAAAACAGCATTCGCGGGGGAGCCCGACTGATAGCCCGGGTAAGCACGATGGCGCAGGCGATGAGAATCAGTTTACGGGCGATCTTTGAAATGTTATAAGCTCAACAGGCGGCGATAACCCAGTTGCAGAACCAAAGCCGCGCCCCCAGCAGAGTTGAGCCTGAATAATCCCGGGAAAACACCCGCAAAAATAAGCCAGCCACAGATAGGCCGGGTAAATTTGCACCCGGGACCAACCCCGAAATAATAAAGATGCTTGAGGAATTGACAAAGCAAGTGGAATCGGGGGGAAAAGAAGATCGAAGCCAATGACAAAAAAGTGGAGACCTATAACTCCAGGATTGATCAAATCCCAGGAGTGCCCCCGATATTGAAAGGCCTAGATTCCAAGAAATTTGTCCAAAAGCCTTTCCTTACTTGTGTGCCATGAAGGGCAATGACTTGGAAGATGACGAAATCGAGTCGGTTCTGCTGAAAAAGTTCGGAGAAACCCTGTTTAAAGGAGCAATGATATGGTATCAAAACCTGGCCCTTAATTCCATTGATTCGTTTTCTATGCTTGTATATGACTTCGTAAAAGTTCATGCCGGGGCCATCAAGGTCCAAACTAAAAAATCAGACCTCTTTAAAGTGTAATGAAGAGATAACAAAATGCTCAGGGAATTTGTATCAAGGTTTCAAATTGAAATAATGGACCTACCTCCGGTTGGGGACGATTGGGCCATTCAAGCATTCACTCAAGGACTCAACCCCCAAAGCTCTTTGGCTTCACAGTAGCTGAAACAGAATTTGATAGAGTACCCGACGGTAACTTAGGCTAATATCCATAACAAGTACCAATCAAAAATCAGAGTCAATGATGATCAGCTCGGGACCCTCTGAGTCCGTGTATCCCATCATAACTAATGATAGGTCTAAAAGAGTCGTCGATCATGAACCAAGACCAAATAGAGATCGGTATCAACTGTATAGCGGAGATCGAATGGGTAGAGTATCCGGACATAATCCTGCGAGGAATGAAAATAGAAGCGAACAAGGTTATAATAGCCGAGGACTCATGAGAAAAAAATGATTTTGAAAGGCCACTCGGGGCCAGGGAGGCACCGAGGTTATCGGAATACAACTTCAGCGTCGATGCTGCCGGCATCGTATCTACCATCGGACGCATCAAATATACTAAGTGGCCTCGGCCATTGCAGTCTGATCCTGCCCAAATAGACCCCACTAAGGAACATAATTCACAAACCCGAGATCTCGGTCCGATTGGCCAAATGGGCCGTAGAAATTAGCGGGTATGATATCGAATATCGACCCCGAACCGCCATCAAATCTTAAATTTTGGCAGACTTCGTGGCTGACTTCACGCCGGCCTTAATACCTGAAGTCGAAAGGGAATTTTTATTAACCTCGGGGGCTTCCTCGAGAATCTGGACCTTCCTTACGGACGGTGCCTTGATGCAAAGGGGTCCGGACTCAGCATCGTGTTGAAGCCGCCTATGGGTAACGTAGTTAGGCAATCTATTAGAACTGTGAAATTGACTAACAATGAGGCCGAGTATGAGGCCATGGTTGCAGGTCTCAAATTGGCTAAAAGCCTGGGGGCCGAAGTGGTCGAACTAAGTGCGACTCCCTCCTTATGGTAAATCAAGTCAACGGGACATTCGAAGTAAAAGAGGAACAAATTCGAAGGTACTTGGACAAATTATAGGTAACGCTGCATCGATTCATGGAATGGACCTTAAAGCACGTTCCCTAGGATCAAAAAAGTGAAGCCGATGCTTTGGCTATCTCGGGATTATCGGTTGATGACGATGAATTCAGCTCAGTAATGGTCGTACGACTCATGAAATCAGTAGTGGAAGAAGGCCCTGCCGAGATAAACTCAACGAGTTTAACTTGGGACTGGAGAAACAAGTATATAGACTACTTGAAGACTGGGAAGTTTCCCTCGGATCCAAAATAATCGAGAGCGGGGGCCGGGGAACAACGAATATGGCCCACTCCTCATATGCTTGGGGCCGGGGGACACCAAATATGTTTTAAGGGAAGTTCATGAAGGCACTTGCAGAAACTATTCGGGGGCAGAATCTTTTGTTCATAAGATAATCAGAGCCGACTATTACTGGATTGACCTGGAGAAAGATGCGAAGGACTTTGTGTGGATATGCGACGACTGTCAGAGGCATGCACTAATGATCCATCAACCCGGGGAGTTACTACATGGTCCTGTCACCTTGGCTGTTCATAAAATGTGGAATGTACATTATCGGCCCCTGCTGTGGGCACCCGGTAAGGCTCAATTTGTACTGTTTATGACTGACTATTTTTCTAAGTGGGTCAAAGCTCAAGCGTTTGAGAAGGTTTGGGAAAAATAAGTCATCGAATTCATTTTGGACCACATAATATGCCGATTCCGTATAACGACCGAGATAGTGTGTGATAACGGGAAATAGTTCATCGACAGTAAGGTAGGAAATTTTTTCGAGGACCATAAGATCAAAAAGATCTTTTCAACACCCTATCACCTTAGTGGTTACAGATAGGATGAGTCCACGAACAAGACCATACTCCAAATCTTAAGAAAAGGTTTACCGTCGCCAAAGGGACATGGAAGGAAATTCTGCCAGAAGTGTTGTGCGCATACTGTACGACCTCAAAATCTAGTGCCGGGGCCACTCCATTTTCGTTGGTCTACGGTGCCGAAGTACTAATACCGGTCAAGGTTGGACAACCGATCCTCAGGTCTGATATACGACCGAAGAATCAAATGGTGAGGCCATGAGCACGAGCCAGAAACTATTAGATGAGAGATGCGAGGCCGCCCTAGTCCGGTTGGCCGTCCAGAAACAACGGATAGAAAGATATTACAGCCGAAGATCCAACCTCAGACACTTCAATATCAGGGACTTAGTGTTAAGAAAAGTAACACTGCACACCCAGAACCCGAACGAAGGGAAGCTGGGATCGAATCAGGAAGGACCATATCGAATCATTGGGATTACCGGTAAAGGTTCATACAAACTCGAAGCAGGAAATGGTACACAACTACCAAACAAATAGAACGTGATGCACTTCAAATGGTACTACTGCTAAGGTACGATCTCTTCACCTTTTTTACGAATCGGACTAACATTTGCAGGCAACAACCAAAGGAGAATGTGGCTGTTAGGTCTTAAAAAATGCATTGAACTCTTTTTCCCTTGAACCAATTTTGTCCCCAATAGGTTTTCCAGCAAGGTTTTTAACGAGGCAACAGTAAATCGTGCTAACTTAGAATCGAAGATCGGATTTAAATCAGATTCAATGGTCACATCAATAGTATCTGAGCTCTTTCAAGATCGTCCTCGAATACTGGGGGCCATCATCCTCGGGTCAAACTTTTTAGTAAGAAAGGAATGATACTTTGTGCTTGAAGGGATATTGCTACTCGGGGACTGATGTTCGAAATAAGTTCAGGCGGCATGGGTTATCGAAACATGGAGGCACAAAACCTCTTAGGCAGTTCCTAAACCTAAAAAGCTATGACCACCCTAAAAATGGTTTGGAGACGTCTAAAGCCCGTAATCAAAACAAAAGGCCTTCAACAAAATTCTAAACCTGTTCAAAGGTTACCCTTCACACATGCATAGTCTAAAAACATTTAAGCAAGCATCTTGGGGAAATTTCCGATCAATCTGAGTTTTCACAAGTTTCGAGAAAAAATTGCATCAAGGATAGATTTTGTTCGGACCTCCAAAATTATTACTATGTTTGATTATATGTTAAGACATTAGAAATATTTGCAATTGTAAAAACAACAGACTTGAAAATTGCCAAAAGGGATTTTTTTATATATTCTGAAATATATTTACAATGGCCCACCAAAAATGGCCTCAACAAAAAATATGTACAAGATAAAAACAAATCCTAACGCATTTACGCCTGATCTTCATCAGAGCCCGACTCGTCACCAAAACCGTCGGGGTCTTCAGATTCTTTAGAGCCCTCGGAGACCTCTTCACCTTGGGGTTCAGCTAGCTTCTTGGTCTCGACCTCAAGTCTTTTTGCCTCCTCGATCTCGGTAGATAGGTCAAAGCCTCGGGCATGTATTTCTTCGAGGGTATCCCTTCGGGATAGCTACATCATGTACTCAGCAGTGGTCTTCGGGAAAGCCTCAGCTGCTTCAACATCGGCCTTTTATTGGACCACCATCTCGTTAACATCGTCCGAGGTTATCTCCAACCTGGACTTCGTTATTTTATGCTCCTTACCAAGGGTATCCGGTCAGTGATGGCCGAACCCAGTTGTGCTTGGAGATCCTTATTTTGTTGAGCCCATGTATCAGCCTTCTCTGTTGCCACCCGAAGCTGAACTTCCAATGAAGACAACTTGGGCATGGGTGGTCTCCTTCTCTGATGCCAGCATGTCCATATTTATTTTCCACCCATCGGCCATTACTTGGATCTCGTCCATCTCCTTGCGGAGTTGGTCGATCTGTTCGATCTTCTGCTAGACCTGCAAAGTATTATTGTTAGCCTCTGTGACCAAAACCTCATTTCTAACTTAAAAGACCTTTACCTTTTGCACCAAGTCAGCGTGCTCCTACCTTATGACCGATGCTTCTTTCTGAGCGGTATCCAGCTTGGCCTGGAGGTTCTTGGCGACCCCCTCTTGTTGCTCGCTAAGAAGCTTGTACATGTCTCTTTTTTGGGCAAGCTCCTTGATCTTAGTTCTAGTTGATTGACCTTAACCCGATACAGACGGAAACTCTTGTGGTGAAATACCGAGGCCTGCAAAAGGGAAAAGATGTGATAAACATCAAACAAATATAATAATAGATCGATGGAAAGAGACGTTGCTTTACCTCGATGAAAAGTCATGGCACATGCACCTCCTTCATTTTTGCCTGATCCTTCTCATTCACCAGGCATCGTAGGTAGCTAGCTACCCCTACAGGAGTAGACAAGACTTGGGCATCCTCCAGGGCGATCAGTATAATTGATCTCTTGCGACCGGGGTCCACACTTGGAGCAGGGAGCTGATTGATCAATTTTGGGCTTTAGCTCGGGCCACTAGCTTTCTTAGATGTGTCCTTCTTCGGAACTTCTAGGTCGCCCAACCCGGAGAAGTCTTCCAAAGCAGACAAGTCCACACTGTCGAAAAAGGAGTGAAGGGGATTGTCCACACCATTGACCCCCTCATTGGACTTCTCCTTTCTCGCTTGGGCCTCCTCGAGCATGGACTCAGTGTAGGAGGGCATTCCCGAGATCTCAATTACACTGGGTGCTTCCTTTGGAGTAGAGCCAGCATCCTCGGGAGTTTCACCCGGGTATCCATGTTGATCTTTTGAGTGGGAGAGGGGGTTGATCTCACGAGTCTCCCCCTTGAATGAATCTGAGTCCTGGTGATAGGTCGTCCCGTTGGTAGCAAAAATAGATTCATCATTCGGCTCATCCCTAAGACATAGAAGAGAGTAAGAATCTGGCACCCGGGAACTAGAGCCCCTCCTGGTTCTTGAGGAGTACCCTTCACTTAGGTTTCTTCACCTCAGAGCCTAGAAAACCTGAGGGTTTTATCTTGATCAACGGACGGGGGCACATCCTCGTCTCATTCCGAAGGCCTAAGTTAGGTGGTCTTAGGCAAACCTTCAATAACAAAAGGGAAGAGGAGTTAGTGTAATAAAAGGTAGAAACATGGTATTGGCTATTCATAAAGAGGCCTTACCCAGGGGAACATGCATCCTAACGACCTTTTGAGATTCCGTTCCATGTGCGCTCAAAGTACGACATCTGAGTAAAAATACACTCGATCCATTCCTTTAGTTGGGAAACCGCATTCAGAACCCGGGCGACAGCTGCACAACCACAAGCATGAATGAGAAGAAAGAAATTGAAGAAAAAGAATTTTGATATTTAAAGAGAGATTGCACTTAGAGACACATTCCACTTCTCAGGGATTGGCATGTATTGGGGGAGGGGGGATCAAATCCTCGGTTTTCACTCGGACAAAGCTTCCTTTACAACCTTGGTCTCGGTCTTCGTTGATACTGGAAAAGGGAGCTTTGCTGTCCTGGCGAGTAATCTTGATCAGTCCCCATCGAAACATTCGGGGGAATGTATAACCAAAGAAGGTGGTCGATCATGAACCGACAAGACTTGGTCTTGATCACGAAGTAGCATAGGAGGATCACGATCCTCCACAATGACAGATGGATTTTCCCAAGGCACACCTCATACCTCTTGCAAAAGTCCAGAACGATCGGTCTCACCAGGACCAGTGTGAAGGGGTTAGTGTAAACATTTAACTACCCCCTCCACGTGGGTAGTAACGTAGTACTCGGGCTCGGGGACTACTACGTCCTTACCTTCCCAATTGAAGTCCTTTTGAACTATGGAAAGAACGTCTTCAGTCAAAGAGCATATGTACCTCGAGACTCCTTCGCCCGGTACTGTTTGTGCGAGGGCTTGTCGACTTTAAAGTCGTCTGCACTTGAGAAGCCCCCGGGGATGAACGCTTTCAATGGAGGCTCGAGGTTCGGTTCGTTAGAAACCACATCGGGGGAAGCCATTTCGAGGGTGACTACTTCAGGGGCGACCGCTTCAGTACCAAGAGCCGGTTAAGAAGATGAAGAGGAAACTTGTTAAGGAATGGATTTCGATGTTTTGGCCATTGTTATCTAGATGGGGATTTGAAATTTTCAAGAAAGAATGCAAGTTTTGGAAAAACTGGTTTTGAAGATGAGGAACAAAGTATGAAGATTTAAAGAAAATATGGGCAATAATCTGGAAATTACTAGGGAAATTAAAGAACAAGGATGAAGATATGAAGGTTTGATGATGGCTGGAAAGCTCGAAGGTTGTAATTTAGTCGAAAAGTAAAAAAAGGACAAAGGAGGAAGCTTTTATAGGGAAATAGCCGACGCTTCGCATTTGGGGCCAACCTGCTGATGAGAGACGCGTGTCTGAAGTCAGAATGATGCGACTGATGGGACGTTTTGGCTAACTCGTCGTAACGTACGAATGAAGGAACCAAAGTCATTTGTCGTTTCTTATTGTTTCGGCAAGCCTGCTCTCTGAGAAATGAGGGGACTATCTGTATACGGGTAAACCGAGACCATTGAGAACCCCAGTTTCCTGATGAGAAAAACGGAGCAGGAACGTGACCATAAGGAATTGGAGTCAGAGCGAGGAACCCCTCATATCGGGGTTCGAGCAAAACACCTGCCCTCGGGGGCATTGAAACCACGCCCTCCGGGTTCGGTTCGAGCCTCAAGACTTTGGAGAGCATTACCAAACATCCACACACGACTAACAAAGGGTCGTGATGTCCGTTCCCAACCGGATATCACGGCGTGAATCTCGGCCCGCATCGACAGAAAATCAGCGATTAGCGAAATAGAATATTTTTACCTTTCTTGGGATTGTACTTAGGGTAAGACTCCCCTACTAAATAAATGGGGAAGATTATTATTCATAAATCACATTGTAACATGCATATTATGTCACGCCCCAAAATCGAGGGACGAGACCAGCGCCTAACCGGATGAACCCGGTCAAGCGGACCTGGATTGCCTTTCCTACCCAACGCATTCCCCGTTTTCATAATGTACATTTATAAGTGGAACAACAAAATAGAATCAAAGCATGATTTTACAACATAAGTCAAATCTCCTCTTTTAACATTTTCAACGTTTAATCTTCCCAAAACATACATTCTAAAATACAACACTCCCAATACGGGATGGTGATTACAAACGTGTACGACAACTACCCCAAATACATATATACAACCCACATAATGTCTACGGAACCTCTAAAGATACGGAGAAGAGTATATATAAACTTGCCGGCAACGAGGCCCCGCTATACCTTAATAGAATAAAATATTCAAAAGAAGATGGCATAGACCACGCACGACCCCAAAAGGAAGTGGGGCTCACCAGAACTGCTGAGGAGATGAAAGGAAGGCACCACTATCGGCGGACCGAGCTACCTGCTATAGAACCACCTACATCCATATAAAAGATGTAGCGCCCCCGGCAAAAGGGACGTTAGTACCATGGAATAGTACTAGTATGTATGAACAAGATTTATTCTAAGTAAAATCAAACAATACACAGATAGGAGACAATCAAAGAAACCAAACAAATACTGCACATAGATACAAGAAACACAAATGAGAGTTCCACAGTTTCTTATTTCAATCGTTCTCCTGTTGCAGCACGCAACCCGATCCCACCTTACAATCATATTCCACCCTTATTTCTTCTGTTGCAGCGTGCAACCCGATCCCACCTTACAATCACATTACACCCTTATTACTTCTTTTACGGCGTGCAACCCGATCCCATCTTACAATCACATTACACCCTTATTACTTCTGTTTTGGCGTGCAACCCGATCCCACCTTACAATCACATTACACCCTTATTACTTCTGTTGCGGCGTGCAGCCCGATCCCACCTTACAATCACATTACACCCTTATTACTTCTGTTGCAGCGTGCAACCCGATCCCACTTTACAATCACAATGGATAGCAACATCAACCAATCAATTCAATCACAAGGATTTTCATCATCAAAAATATACATTCGTAACAACCAAATAACCATGTGAAATCAAGGCCATAGTAATCTTTACCAAACAATGAGTCATATATGGCATACCATCAACATATAGTTCAATTAGATAAATATACATTTCCCTTCCATTACTTGCTACACAACATTTAGCACTTAGATACATTCAACAATTTGATTCGTTATCATTTCTTTCAAATTGCAGCACATCCTCTCATACCGGTGTATTCAACATTTAATGAGCTTTGCACATGATAGAATAAGCACAAAGAATCACCTTTTCACAATCTCATATAGCATGGTGGCATGGTAATCAACTAGGACAATCAGAGAACAGAATCTTACGCCTCAACACATTAGAACAATCGATTCACATATGCATAAGCCAGAAACTCATACCGAATGCTCGGACACCAACAAGGTGACTCTACTAAGATTAAAGTTAGCATACATACCTCGAGTCGAAATTCCACTTTAATATCTATTCTCAACCCACCGGACCTTCTATCGCCTCCAATCTAATTTACAAGATGCCATGCATAGACTTAGAATTAGAAATCATGAACTCATTTGGGCATTTTATCAAATACTATGTGACCCCTTTGATTAATTAATCCCTTTTTAGTGGAACGTTACTCTAACTTACACCCTTTTGCTAGATTAGGACAAATCATGAACATGCATGCAAGTCTTAGCTTTTATCTTCAAGAACCAATTCATGTGTGTTCTATTTTTAACCAAAACCTGAGAATTGAATTGAAATGGGGTGGGGACTTACCTCTTATGGTGAAGAATATGAAGATTACTCGATAGTTTTCGGGCCTGAGTAGAGATGATGGACCAATTTTATGAAGAAGAAGACTTTCTCTCACTAAACTCACTCTCCCTTCTCTCTATTTGTTCAGATACCCGTTAAAATAAAAGGGGGTAAGTGTTTTATTAAGCTGGGGTCGGGTATTTAGTCAATATGTTTTACACAAAAAGGAACCCATGCAACGATAAGAAATCCTTTTTTTAAAGAGCCAATGCCTTAAGACAGACCTGAGGTTCTAGTTAAAGCCGTTAATAGAAAAGAGAAATAACTAGTTAGAGTAAACATGAAAGGGCTAAATAGAATTAGAAATTAAAATCCCCAAAGCAGGAAATGCGGTCAGGAATGCGATCGCATTCCTGCTATGCGGTCCGCATTCCTGTCGCATAAATGGTCCTCAAATGGGCCAAAATGGAAATCGGACTGCCCAGGTATGCGACCACTATGAGATCCACATACATGTTATGCGATCGCATAGTGCATCGCATAAACTCCTTTGCAAAAATAGAGGTGCAAGAATGCGACAGCTATGCGGTCCGCATTTCCAAGATGCGATCACATCTTTGACCGCATAGCTGTCCTCAAATTGGACAGCAGGATGCCCAGGTATGCGATCACTATGCGGTCTGCATACCTGATCTGTGATCGCATAGTGGACCCCAGATCTACGCAATTATGGAAAATTTTATCTTTTAAGTCCCGGGATACTTTTTACTCCACAGAAGGTTCTATAAGATACTCTCCAAGTAAAGTCCTTTGTTGAGAATTTAGAGAAGCAAATAAGAAGTATTAGCCTAAAGTTGTAACTCGATTCAAGAAAATCATATAGAACTCAATTCCTTAAGAGATTATATGTAATATAATCGTGGTAAAGAGGTTCCACGAATGATGCGACTGGTTCGAAAAGTAGGTACATGTAATGTTTTGTGTATCAATGTCGTGTTAAGATTCATGTTTATGTTGTCCCTTCGATATAAATGCCCATATACGACAAGGAAAGTTATATTATGTTCCTAATGATGTATTAAGAAGGGACTTACTTGCTCTCCTTTGGTTGTCGAGGCAATGCCTTATCCGATGCCCCTTAAATCCACATCCATAACATGCATTGGTAACCTGGCGGCATACCCCGAAATGACACCTCCTACACTTCTCTCACCGAGGATGAGGTCTGCTAGGCTGGTTTGCCCCATTGATCAGATCTTTTTCCTTTTTGCCTTGATCATGCGCATCCTACCTAACCTTACTTTCGGCCCTCATAGCAGGAGGGTAATCAATCTTTGTACCGTATCCCGGTGCGGGTGTTGGTTCCACTCTCAGTTGTTGCTCGTTGCACTAACTTTGGAAGTGCCTGAGCCTGCCGCCCTAAAATGCTCCTGAGCATGCTTGCGGCATGGCACTGAATATTCCTTTCCACAAGTATAGCAAACTTGGTTGGGTGTACCCAACTTGGGACATTTGTTCATCTTGCGCCCCCTCTTTCCAAAACCATAACATATCTCACGAGTCATGTAGCATACCCCTATGTGGTGCTTCTTACAAATCGTACATTCCGGCTAGTTGGCACGAACAATCCTCATTCGAACCTAGGTGCTTGCGCCACATGATTCGGTATTGTAGGGACAGTACCCTGAGAGGAACAAGGGCATTTACCCTAGAAACTAGCGCTTCTAATTCTTTCAAGGCTCGACGCATTCTCCCAACGAACTCTTGTGCAATCTCCCCCAGATTCAGCAGCGGGGTAACTCTCTCTTTACCGCCTCGAACTCATGGACTACTCATCTTGAAAATGAGACACGATGGGGAAATTAGCTTCCTACCTTGAGCTCCATGACACGATCTAGGATATCAAAGAAGGGTGACATTCCTAAATTTTCAAGTAACCTCTTAATTATAAATGTGGTCAACTTCACATTGATAAGAAGGGCTCTACTAGACATGACTCCGAGACATCCGAGGACACTTTAAAACCTTAGGCTCTGATACCAAGCTTGTCACTCCCCAACCTTGGGGAGAGATACCGGCGCCCAACCGAGGTAAACTGGTCAAGCAAGCGTACCTGGTGCCTGTCAACCAACCTTTCCCATGATTAATTCAACAATGAATGAGAGGAGATAGTGAATTGGGAGGATAAAATATACAATGCCAGATAGGAAAATTCATTTATAGAAGGCAAAATAATGTAAGGTCATAGTTTTTAAGTGAGATCAACTGTCAAGAACGACACTTAAAGTTTTCCCCCATTCAAAACACAACCCAAAATATGTCTACGGAGCCTCTAAATAAACATGAGAATAGTATGAAAATACTGGTGAAAAGGCCCCGACTGCACCTCAAAATGATATGCAAATGTCAATACAAACATAAGCCATGATATAGAGTAGGACTCACTGAATCAACTGAGAAGAGGGTACACCTATCAAGAACTCGATTATATCTAAAATGCAAAGTTAAAACATAATCAATTTTCAAATGAGAATTTAAATTTTGGTTGGTAGATCATTAGCCGCCAATTATCACTACGAACGTGACATGGAGTTTGATCACTGATCGATCATCTAAGCCGTCTAACCACGATGAATGTGGTTCGTCTTGGAAATGCGAGTCAAATACAATAGCAAGAAGGAAATACCACCATGCTCATGGCATGGAGTTATATCACTTCTCGATCGGCTAAGCCGTCAAACCATGATGAATGTGGATCGACATGGAAATTCCAAGCCACCATGTGTGCGGTATGGTGTCCGATAACTGCTCGATCAACTAAGCCGTCTCCCCACAATGCTGTGTGGGTCGACATGGGAAAAAGGACTGATGCTAGAAATAAATTCATCCCAATCAAGGGGAATAATCTTATCACAGTGCAAGGGAATTTGTCCTCAATCATCTCCTACACATACACGTGTAGTTTCGGGCATGGGATTTTACAGCCCACTCTTCCTCGGTGTCTTAATGATACTCCAAAAATATTTTTGTACATAAAAGAAATATATATATTCATCTCATATCCTTTCATTAGATCTTTCATTTCATTAGCACTTTAAACCATTCATACCATCTTCATTCTTGGCACAATGGCCACATGTTAAATGTTTTCTTTCATTTCATAACATATGCCTTAGTTCATTTGAAGTCACATAAATGTATTCAAAGCATTGGAAGACCATAACTTCATATTCATGTGCATATGACAATTTAAAAGTAAGCGCTAAAACATTTTGAAGGAAAAGAGCATGGCATTGGCAACCAAGACATGTCTAGAGTTTCATGAGAATTTGGCAATTCAAACATTTGTAATGTTATGGCTATAACCACATGAGTACACAAGAACTTAAATGGTTGAGATAAAATTCAAAGCATAGGCAATAATGGTGGCACATGTAACATAACTAAAGATCATAAGCCTTTGAAACATCAATCATACTTGAAACATTTTTTCAAAGGAGAGTAATATAATAGTTATAATATAAACATAACTTGAGTACATAAGCATTTGGGTAAACCAATCATTAGGAGCAATTCGGAACATTACAACTAGGAGTTTGTACAAACCATGTTTGGACTTTACGAGGAATTTTTGGAATTTGATTCTACGGAAGGAATTTAGCCAATGTACATTCATTAAGCTTTTCATAGAGTTCATACGAAGTTCCGCTACTCAAAACACCTCAATCTATATAAACACAATCAAATAAAACCATTGTTAGAAGGACTCTCACGGTAAAGATCTTTTAGGCATTTTATCAAACACCTAATATGAAAAAAACAATCGACTATAAGGTTCCATAGTAGAAATTCCTCTACCCCGCAAAAAATTTTCAAGAAATCAATCCATCTACAATATCCCTACAACACCCAAAAACCTTCCTTGGCACATGCATGCTCAACCATTTTCTTCCAACCTATAAGAATCACATCCTCCACTCTTCATACACAACCAATTTCGAAACAGAGGGCTTTTGGCTTCCGATCACTATCCCATAAGCCCCAAAATAATAAAATCTTTACATAAACCTATTACAAACTTTGCATGAAATCTTAGGGGCGAAAACTTACCCGGTTGGTTGAAGACCTTGTGAGTTCCCTCTTGAATCCCAAGATTTGAGAAAGAATTGGAGAGTAGAATTGTTAGAGATCCTCCCACCTCTCTCTAGAGTGTTCTCTCTATCTAGAATAATTTGATTCACCTCTTAAAATAACCCCTTAAGTCCTTATATTAAAATAGATTCAGGTTAGAAAATTCTCAAAATTAACCCTCCGATGCCGATCTTTAATCGCGGAATGCACCACTGAAGGGATATGCGGTCCGCGAAATAGACCACAAAATGCTCTTCCAAATGTGGACTGGGTCTGTTCAGGTTCACGATGGATCCCCGGTTCGCAAAAATGTTTTGCGGTTGCACAGTGAAAAATCTCCCTCCAAAAATTTTCAAGCTGATAATGCAACGGATATGCGGTCCAGCGTAATGATTCTGTGGATGCATATTGAACCGAGGAATGACCTTCAAAAATTGAGTTACTCCTAACTCATTCCACGATGATTCTGCAGCCATCAGAATAGATCCACGGCCGCATAACGGATTGCAGAATTGCCAGTTTTTGCAAAACTTTTACCAACTCCATGATGCATTGCACAGTCCCAAAAATTAGTACCGCAACAAGCAAGCACACTGCGAGAATTATCTATAACCTTCCAACACATTAACTTACCTTGGCACCATAAAACCTTAAATCCTTGGAGAAATTTTATGAGGCCTTACAAATTATGTGATTTGAAAAAGAATTGGGGGGGGGGGTGCTATGATTTTGGAGAGTGAAAATTAGAGATTTGGGGGCCGATTTGAGGCCGGATTTGGATGAAACTTGTATATTTGGACTTCTATTGGAATGGGTAACCAAGATTTGTGATTTTGGTCAAGTTATAGGATGCAGACCAGGCTTGATTTTTTAGTTGACTTTGTGTATTTGTATAAATGTCAAATTTTTTTTGTTTGGGGTTGTTTCCTATGATATTATCTGATGTTATTGAGTTATTTTTGGCTAGATTTGAGCCATTCAGAGATTGATTCGCATGGGAAGGCAATTCTAGATTATTGATTTAGATTATTTAAGGTAAGTATCTTGCCTAATCTTAGTTTGATGCACTAGCTCATTCAATTGTTGATGATTGCTACATGCCAATGGTGACACACATGTGGGGGATGAGCACGTATGCATGCACTTGGTTTTACCCATGCTCGGGGTAGTGCTTAGGCTATGTTATGCCTTGAATTAAGTGCTAAACTTCATGTTATCATTCTTAATATGTTTGTACGCCTTTGTGAGCTACTTGGATTACATTAGAGATCATTTTAAGGATAACATCATGTTCAAACACGTTAATTGCTATTATGTGGCGTAATTGCCTAATTAGAGCTTTGGTAGCACACTTCCCACATGAATACACCTTAGTATGTCACTTTTATCGATCCATGAGCTTATGATTTGGTATTCATTGTTCGTATACATGTATTGTTGTATATGATTTCTATGTGATATAGACTGGATTGGTAGCACGTGAGTTATCCGTGCAACTTGAGTTATGATAGAACGTGAGTGGTTTGTGCGGTTATTATATATGGCACATAAGTTGCCTGTGCAACATGTGGATAAGGATCCAACCACCCCAGTGATCTGTCTTCTCATGTTTCTCTCTTTATTGGGTACTGGTAGTATGATGAAACCTGATCAGTGTTTGGGTTTTTGCATCTTTTCTCTATTGGCAAACCTTGGGTGTATACATGTTTTATCACATATCTTCCCTATATGACATTTTTTTTGAATGTATACATGTCTCTTTATGTATATCTTTTATATATGCTAATTGAATGGAAGGTGAAGGCACGGTACATATCTTCTCTCTCTGTGCACATTGATTTGATTCTTGAGGCCTATCTTCTCTATATGCTGAGTTGTTAATGGATACATCACTTGGTTCATCTTCTCTATGTGAACTTATTTGATCATATCTATGTTTTATGCTTAGTTTGGTTAGTCTGGTACCATTGTTGTGCACATGTACAATTTTTGAACTGAGATGGTTGTTAGCGAGTATCATTGGTAATTCTTGCCACTATTACCTCATCTAGTTTTATTATAATACTCGCTGAGTATGTGGGGTCAGCTATACTCATACTAACTCTGCACTTAATTATGCAAATCTAGGTGCTGGACCCAATTGAGAGTTGTGGTGATGCTAAGAGACGAGGTAGAGCTGCATTCTGACCGCAATCTTTGACGTCCCTTTCCATTTCAGTTACTGTTGTTATTATTAAGATAATATTTCTATTTTGTGTTTCTGGACTTGTATATATTGTAGAGCTCATGCTTCTGTATTGCCAGTCCGTGAGATTTATATGTATTGATGTAGTTTATTTATGACATTTTGATTTAGACTTGCACTATTTCCATAGTTTTGTTATCTTGTTTTGCCATTGATATGCTTGTCTTGCCTAGGAAGTGAGTTAGGCGCCATCATAACCAGATGGTGGTTTTTGGGTCGTGACAAGTTATGGCTTGGGGGACGACATCGAGGATTATTCAGGAAAGAAATTAGCTGGATGGGTAATGTACAACACTTTATTAATATACAGAGTCTATAGGGTGGCTGAGTTTTGATATTCTTTGAGGATATAGTATGCAAGGAGAAAGGACACTCAATTTCTTAAAGATGGGATTGCTTCTTTTTGAGTATTCGTATTCTAATGGAGCACTAGTCATTCGACGTGGTTGGATATGCATTAGGGACTAGAGGAGAGTGAGTACCTATTGGTAATGGGTCTAGTGGGTTCAAGAAGCAAGATATGGTACCTAAGTATTTACTAGATTCATTGTGTGGCTAAGGAATTTGGATTTAGATTGGATTGTGACAGATAGTTGAATTTTTTCTGTATCATTATTGGTTCTATGATAGATGTTGGAGAGATAAAAAGAACATTTTTGGATTAATTGAAGGTCTCTTTAGAGCAAGCAATTGGGTTTGAGGTACTTTTTAGTGCATAAAGGGGAAGAAAGTGGCCTACAGATTTTAGGATGACGCAGTTTCCTGTTAGGATCACTTAGGATGAGTTCGGTTAGAAGCCACAATGTATTGGGAAAAAACAAGTGAGGCCTAGAAGGCATGTCAAGAGTAATTTGAAGAAGTTGGATAATCATGGTAGTGGCTTGGATTAGCATGATAATAGAAATGATATGCTCCTTTGATATGATAAGGCATTACTAGCACTATTGTGGTAGGGCTTTTGGATCTAGAAGTTTAACTAATTTTTGACTTGGAGAGACTCAATTTCAATGGTTGATATTATGTAAGTCAGTTTCTAAAAGGTAGAAGGAATATCCTAGTTGTGACTTGGATTAGATGATGATATTCTTGTACTTAGATATAATATCATGATAAATGTGGTGAATCGTGTGCGGTTTGAATTACTTTGCAAGTCGTGTCCGGTTCATCTTTAGATAGAAGGATTAGAATAAGAGGTAGCATAGATGGTTCAAGTTGTTTAAGATATATAGTAGTAGTGATTTCAACATCACCAAGAAGGATAATGTGTTCTAGAGTAATGCTTATTGACGGGGTCTATGGAAAATTTGACTAAGGGCTACGACAACCCTGCGATAGTTAGTTATTGAGGTTCAGATTTTAGTTATATGATATGGAAGAAATGATGGAAACACATATTTTTAGATGCTTGCATGTGTGACTTCAGGGTTGTGTTTGAGTAGGCATATTATCTAGGATAAGGAATCTTTCACTTTTGAGGTATAGAGATTGGATTCCCAAAGGTAAAACTATCCCCTTGGTGGTGGACGATTGAAGTGTGTTAATGGGTGGGTAACTTTTGTATGCATTTTGGATAGGCAATTTGAGGAGATTGTGCTCGATAGAAATTGGGGTTCATGGCATTTGATGTGTTGTGATCTTCCAAGGTATTGTAAGAATATCTATCATGACCCCAAATTTCCACCTTAGGATGTTGTGATGGCACCTAGTCTCTAATACTAGGTAAGCCTAACATACATCAAGAATTATAAAAACAACAATTCAGATATCAAATTAAACTGATAATCTTTCATAACAATCCATAACGGTACAACAATCAAATACTTTCCAAAACAGATGGAACTGAGTCGTAAGAATGTCATAGTAATCTCTAAATACAATTTTCTTTGAAAAGAAGATAAATTGTAGTAAAGCAATAGATTAAGGTGACTCTGAGGCCTGCGAACGTCGAACATGTATACCTTGAAGTCTCCGAGTAACATGGTCCACTCACAAGTGTCCGGCACGAGAAAATGTACATGGATCTATATAAAAATGTGCAGAAGCGTAGCATGAGTACACCACAATGGTACCCAGTAAGTATCAAGACTAACCTCGATAGAGTAGTGATGAGGCCAGGTCAAGAAAACTACTAGAAATATAATCCTTTATATGATATTGATAAAATCTAACAGCAGAAAATAAAGGCAATTAATGGACAATAAAGAAATTTATCAACAAAAGGCTAACATCGGAAATAAAGCAACAAATGATAACAAGAGAGTCATGGGATAAAGACAAGAAGTAACCAATTAAAATAAAAAATACAAAAGGAAGGAAATAAGGAAACAAGAACAACAACCGTTCCAATCATCAAGCTTTTCAAACATAGAATGTACGACAAGAATCATATCGTCGTGTGAGCCTTGCATATATATAGCTTTTCAAACATAGAATGTATAACAAGAATCATATCGTCGTGTGAGCCTTGCGCGCGCGCACACACACACACACACACACACACACACACATATATATATATATATATAACATGTTTCCAGAAATAGCTACACCTGCTTTATCCCCCTAATCTCACCGTGTGACTTCAAGTAATTCCTTTACTAGCAACACGCGTATAAATCCCACCTTATCTCACCACATGCACAACAACACCTATCCTTATACCGCTGCATGCACATCAATATCATAACACAATAATTAATTCTCCCCACACGTGCTCATATGCCACAACATTGTCAAAATAGCCCAAAGCACAACAACAAATGTGTACATAAATCTCAATAGCAACAAAAGGAATGAAAAACAACTCAACAAGGAAAGGTATCTAAACAATTAACAACTTCAACCTTAATGTTTTAATAGCTTTCATAACCACAACTTCAATAACTCAACAATGAAGGTATTCCCACAAAATGACAACTTTCAATTCAAGTACATGACATAAGCTTAACCATGAAAGAGATAGTATGAAATAACATCTAAGTCTAAATGTATGAGAATAGCTCAATAACGGATGGAATGGCGTGTAACAACTACCACAAGTAAATTCACATAAGAGTAACCTGACGATGGACAATAGAATATGTAATGACAATTCCAATTAAATCATGTGACAAAAAAAAATTAACAACGAAAGATCAAACAAATAATAATAACTTCAATAAGTGATTATTAGTAACCTAAGAGTCTAAACCCGTCCAACACCACATATAAGCTAGTGTACACTCTCGTCACCTCATGTACTCGTCTTACACATAATTCAAATTGTGAAAACAACCCTAATCCTTAAGGGTAGCTCCCCCACACAAAGTAAGGCAAGATACATATTTCAACTAGGACAAATCAACACCAAAAAATAACTTTTCCTTTAAAATTCTCCCCCGCATGGATCAAATCTAACCAAAAATGACTTAATATCATCAAACAATGCAAGAGAAATCAATGTGGATTAATAAATCCAAGATCTTTGCTCAATTCCCCAAAAGTCAACAAAAATCAACCCCAAGCTAGCCCAGTCAAAACCAGGTCCAAGAGTAGATCCCGACTACCCATAAACCCCACGAGTCCATATATGTGTTTTGTTTTCAATTTTGAGTCTAATTCGACTCTCAAATCTAAAATTTTTATTTTTCAAAATATGGACCAAATTTCCCAAATTTTCTCTTTGATTCTCAAAAAGTTGATGTTAAATATCATATATAATCATGTAATATTGTTATAGATTGATAAAAATCACCTACTTAATGATTGTAGATGAAAATCCTCTCTCCAAATCGCCTCCTACCAAGTTTAGGGTTCTAAAATGAGAGAAATGAGATGAAATCACCTCTTCCCAACATTTTTGTTCAGGTGGAGATATAGCAATTGCGACACTGGGTTCGCAATTACGAACACTCACAATTGAGAAGAATGACTCGCAATTGTGGCAGTAACAACCTAAAGGTATTTCACAAATACGACACTTGCTTCGCATTTGTGAAGCCTGCTCCCATCGCTAATGCGACAAAATTGTCGCAAATGCGAGCCTACCTTATCTAGCCCTCTTCACAAATGTGATCACTTTATCACAAATATGATACTTGAGGCCCATCTGCTATGATCGTATTTGCAATTCTTATACTTGTAGTTTCGACACCTGAGGCACTAGCACCAACAACCTGTTATTAAGTCCAATCCATTTCAAAACATGTTGTGGAACTCACCTGAATCAGACATCAAAACACGTGAATTCCAAAAGAAAACTCAAGAACCTCTAGATTTGCAACCAAACGTCTGAATCCTATCTAACCAACTCCGAATGGCACCAAATTTTGAAGACAGGTTCCAACTAGCAAAACTGACATATTTGAAGTCCCAAAACCATATTTCGAACCGATAGCTACAAAGTAAACCTACGGTCAAACTTAGGAAAACTTCTAGACCTCAAATTGCCAACTTTCGACAAAACAAGTCAAATCAACATAGGGACCTCCGAATTCAATTCCATGCATACATCCAAATCCAAAATCATGATACGAACCTATCATAGCCATCAAAGCATCATTCTAGGGCCATTTTGACAAAGTCAAACTTTGGTCAACATTTCTAACTTAAGCTTCTAAACCACGAACCAAAGGGTCCAAATCAACCCAAAACCTTCCCAGAACAAAACTAACCAACCCTACAAGTCATAAAACCACACATACACATGTGTGAAGAATAAAAAGGGGAAATAAGGCTCAAATACACAAAACGACCAGTCAGGTTATTACCTTCTCCCCCTCTTAAAATAAATATTTGTCTTCGAACGTGCATAGAGACATATGAACTGACGAGAATGTGACGATAACCACTTGGAATGTTGTGCTCCGTCTCCCATGTCACCTCCTTGACCGGTTGACCTCTCCATTGAACCTTCACTGAAGAAATATTCTTTAACCTCAACTTTCGAGTGCCTTGTCCAAGATGGCCACCGGCTCCTCAACATAAGTTAAATCCTTGTCCAATTGGACTGAGCTAAAATCTAATACATTAGACGGATCACCATAATACTTCCGGAGCATGAAACATGAAACACCAGGTGAACTTCCAATAAGCTGGTGCAATGCAAGTTTGTAGGCGACCTTACCAACTCTCCGAAGGATCTAAAAGGACCAATATACCTAGGGCTAAACTTGCCCTTCTTCCTGAACCTCATTGCACCCTTCATGGGTGCAACACTGAGAAAAACTATTTCTCCTACCATAAATGCTACATCAAGAGCCTTCCGATCAGCATACCTCTTCTGCCTAGAATGTGATGTACAAAGCTGATCCTGAATCAACTTGACTTTCTCCAAGGCATCCCAACTAAGTCACTGCCTAACTACCTAGAGTCTCCCGGCTCAAACCAACAAATAGGAGAACTACACAACCTCCCATATAAGGCCTCATAAAGATCCATTTGAATACTCGATTGGTAGTTGTTGTTGGAGAACTCTACAAGCGGTAGAAACTGATCCCATGAACCTCTGAAATCCATAGCACAAGCACATAGCATATCATCCAAGATCTAAATGGTGCGCTTGGACTGCCTGTCTGTCTAAGAGTGGAATTTTGTGCTCAGCTTGACTTGTGTGCCTAACACATGTTTCACAACTCTCCATAAATGCAATATGAACTGCGTACCTCGATCAGACATAATGGACACCAGCACATCATGAAGTCGAAAAATCTCACGGATATCGATCTGAGTCAGCTACTCTAAATAATAGGTAGCCACACTTGGAATGAAGTGTGCAAACTTGGTCACTCTATCCACAGTGACCCATACTTTAAATTTCAAGGTTTGTGGGAGTCAAATAACGAAATCCATGGTAATATGCTCCCACTTCCACTTTGGAATCTCAAGTCTATGAAGCGAACCACCCGGCCTCTGGTGCTCGTACTTCACCTACTGGAAGTTCAAACACTGAGCCATATAGTCTACTATATATTTCCTGATTCTTCTCCACCAATAGTGCTGCCTCAAATCCCGATACATCTTAATGTCACCCAGATGAATGAAATACCGCAAACTGTGGGCCTCCTCAAGGATAAACTCACGAAACCCATCCATATTAGGCACACATATCACACCCTACATCCGCAACACCCCGTCATCTCCAAAAGAAACCTCATTGGCATCATTGTGTTGCAATGTGTCCTTAAGGACAAACAAATGTGGGTCATCATACAGTCGTGCTCTGATGCGCTAATACAAGGATGACTGATAAACCACGCAAACAATAACCCGACTAGGATCCAAAACATCCATTCTTACAAACTGATTGGCCAAAGCCTGAATATCCATGGCTAGCGGCCTCTCCATTGCTGGTAAATATGCCAAACTGCCTATACTCTCAGCCTTTCTACTCAAGGCATCGACCACCACATTGGCCTTCCCAGGATGATATAGTATGTTGATATCATAGTCTTTTGGCAACTCTAACCATCTCCTTTGCCGCAAATTGAGATCCTTCTGCTTGAACAGACGCTGGAGACTCCGATGGTCGATATAGACCTCACATGGAACACCTTACAGATAGTGCCTCCAAATATTCAATGCGTGAAAAATGGCTGCCAACTCTAAATCATGCACATGGTAATTCTTCTCATTAAATTCAACTGCCGAGACGCTTAGGCAATCACCCTACCATTTTGCATCAACACTGTTCCAAGACCAATATGTGACGCATCACAATACACAGTATAAGACCCTGAACCTGTAGGCAACACCAATACTGGGGCCGTATTCAATGAAGTCTTGAGCTTCTGAAAGCTCACCTCTCATTCGTCAGACCATATGAAAGGAGCACCCTTCCGGGTCAATCTAGTCAAAGGTGCAGCACTGGACAAGAAACCCTCTATGAAATGGCAATAATATCCGGCCAAACTGATGATCTCGAAACACACTTAAATTAGGCTCGCTAATGAAATATAGTATAGTATAATATTGTATCCACATGGATTAGAATTAAATAATATTCTCATAGTTTCTAGCTTGATCGCTATCCAAGATGATCAACAATTAATATTTACTCCCCCTGTTCCAGTTTATGTGAACCTATTTCCTTTTTGGTCCGTTCCAAAAATAATGACCCCTTTCTAAATTTGGTAATAATTTAGCTTAAAATTATAATTCTACCCTTAATGAGAAGATTTTATAACCACACAAATACTCTAGGCCCCTTTTTGACTTGTTTGGGACCACAAATTCCAAATGTTATCATTTTTTCTTAAACTCTGTGCCCAGTCAAACATGTTCGTATAAATTGGAATGGAGGGAGTATATGATTTCTATCAAAAATTAACTAAGAGTCTAAAGCTATTGTCTAATGACAATCAAAACAAAGAATGTTATCAGTGGGGAAAAATAGGGATTGATAGGATAGGGGCAAGATAAGGATCTAACTCTATATTATTCACTTCTAATGTTTAAGTGAGTATCTCGAATTCACTCAATTATTAGTTCAAACATTCAGTAAAAACTCCTCTCTCAATTAAGTTTCAACCTCACAAGATGAACCAATTTTAGCACGTGAAGATATGCAAGAATGCGTAGTGTATTGGTCTTTAGGAAAACCTCTTTTAATTTTTCTCCTAACTAGGTTTAATCAATGATTCAAATATCCTCTTTCGATTACTAAGAAGAATTAATTAACTCAACCAACAATATACTTCAAAGATATCACAAGTTATTCTCGATTATATGACCAAGTGAATATAGATGCAATAGTTAAATCATCAAAAAATGATTCAATACATAAAAATAGAGTTATAATCCACAAACAATGATCAATACACTAAATCCATCAAACCCTAAAGGGAACTACACAATAAATACAGAGAAATTCATCACTAATAAATTTAAAGTATAGGAAAACATAAATTCAATCCAAACTCGGGTCTTGAATGTGGAAGGAATGATGAAATCCTTGTGCTCGTGTTCTTCTGACTCCTTATTAGCTTCCTTAGGTCGAATATGTGTCAAAAGTCCAGAAAATAACATTTTCCATGTATTTATACCAAGTAGGGTCGGGCCTAGACAAAATCACCTTTTCCTAGACGAAATAGGAGAATAAATATGTAAAAATTGCACAGTGGGGGCATTAGTGGGGAAATCCAGAGAGTCAACTTGTATCAGACAGCCAAAAATACACTGCTGCGTCGCACTATGCGTCTCATAGTGCATCGCATCCGTGCTAATTTCTCAGAGTACAGACTAAATCTTGCTTTTTGACGTCCAGACTTAGTCCTTAACCCCCGAATACGATCCCGACTTAATCCCTTAGGTTTTTACTCAGATTTCAAAGCTCCAAATAGCTTGAAATACCTCCATAACATCTACATCACTCAGAATCACTCCTACAAGACATAAAACATGCAATAAGTAGCGATTAAAGCTCAAACTCAAGTAAAGTGCAGTGAATTAGAGTGCAATAAGGGACTAAAATACGCAATTACCTACCATCAACACCTACACTTAAACCATTGCTCGTCCTCAAGCAATCAATCTACACTTCACATAGACACGACCTTTTTCGACAACTCTCATAAATTCATCACACCAAGAATATTTAAAACAAATTAAGTACAATATCGTAACATCCTCGCCTCAAGATTTGACTCAAATGCATAATGCATTATTTATAACCTGCTCACTTACTCTAACACAGAGGTCAACAACATTACCATTCCTTCGTGAATTAAGTGCCCTCATACAACATTGGAGAGTAGTTCCACACACAATAAAGATTAAGAACCATTAGGAACTCAAGATAGAATGAATTCACTCACTCTCAGAAGTAACATTAATGTGCCACAAAGATGCACCATAGGCTTGATTGTAGTGCACTACTCTACTAGTTGAGCTCACTCAGTCAATGATCAAGTAGAACTTTAATTGGTTGTGTTGGCCCAAGAAAAGGAATAGTTTTGAAGATTGAAAGAGGAACTCAGATATGAACTAGGTCCATCACTAGCAGACACAGACACGAGCAGAATCAAAGGCACGTGAGGTGCACACGTAGGAGATAAATGAAATATGGTAAAATAAGAGATATCTCCTGATCGAAAAGATTGCAAAATAATAAGGAGAAAGACTCGTTTATTCAGTAAGAACATAATCAAAGATAAGGAAGGATTTGAGGAGTTGAGATTAGCTAGAACTCTTCCACCAAGGAAGAGTAGCATTAGAACTCTAGTTAATTCCTTATCTACTAATCCTATATATTGCAGATTATTCTTATTGTACAGTAACACACACAATCAGAAGTTAAGAAATAATTGAGAGAAAAATTAGAGAGGAAATTTTGCAAGTAGTTCGTGTGAGATTTGAGTGTGCGAATCTGAAGCTACTTGAACCAGTTCCAACTGTTGTCTTTTAGTCTAGTTTATTTGTAGTAGGTGATTTTAACTTGTACCTTTTCAGCTTTATCTAGAAGTGTCTGTAATAGGTACTGTGTGTTTCAAATTATAGCTAACTTGGAGTTTGTCGCAAATAGCTAGAGGCTAGTTTTGCTACAAGGGATTAGAGGTAATCCTAGGTTTACAAAAGAGGTTTTGTAAATGATGTTTTGCTCACTGATTTGGTAAAGTGTTTTGGCAAAATCCTACTGGGAAGTAGGTCGTGATTTTTTCACCTTTTGAGCCAGGTGTTTTCCATGTAAAAATCTCTGTGTTCTTTAATTTTTTGTATTTATTATTCCACAAACAGTAGGAGTCGGAACACATAGAACAACCTGGTCCTTCTATAACAAGTGCACGCAAAAATCAGACACCACACAAATCACCCCCCTCTTGTGTGGTATTGACGTATAAAATATCAGGTTGTAATGTAGGCTGCAGGATGGGTAGGTTATATTTAGATATAAGAGTGAATACACCTCCCTAAGCACTTTAATACATAAAATTTACCTTTCAAATCCCCACACTTATGTCAAACCATAAATCCACCTTCACATCGATATATATTAACTCCTTACTACTTTAAGCACAATTACATCAAGAGTTACCACTATCAAGGAATATTTTTCACAATAATACAACTATATTTCTCTTTTCTCATTCAATTCAAGTGGCTCTCACTTTTTCAAAACATTGCATCTGTATCGTTATTTCAATAGTTCCACTCAAAACCCAAACCAACCACCCCACACTTCAATTTTTACAAAGTTCATAACCAATTTAAGTGCTCATGAGAGGTAAAAGTTTCAAATAGATGGCTAATTCAAACAAATGAGTAAGGCTTGTAATGTGGTTGCCAAAGAAACATGCTTACCGACACAAAGGGGTTAACTAAGATACATAACAATCAGGTGGGTAAGAGCGTATAACTGGCTTAACAAGGGAATGCTTATTTCACTTCCAAGACTGAATAAAACTATTGTTTCTCTTTGCAAATACACGGGCAAGTTCTATACATCAAATTTAATGCATAAAATACCCAAAAGATCACACCACATGGCACATAACTCACTCAAGATTAGATTATCAATACACTCTAGTCAAAGCAAATAAGAAAAGTTAAGATCATCCAATTTCAGATACTTATACAAGAGTCAAAAATTGAGCCTAAGCGTCACAACTAAAGCACTCACTATTATCAAGGTATAATAGAGTCAAGATATATTTCCTTCCATTCAAATCATATCACAAGTTTCCCAACTCCTAACAGACATAAAAACTAACTACACTCGATTCAAACAAAATCCTTAGAAAAGAACCACGGCACAAATAAAAATTAAGGGGACTTGTTACACTACCTAAAAAAATAAAATCTTTTTGTCTTTTTCCTTCGATTTTAATACCTCAAGAAACCTGCCGAATGATATCCATCATCGAGAAAATTGAAACATTTTGAATTTTATGGTTTTTTCAATTATTTTCTATCTCTAACTACTGCAACTAACAAAGAGAAAACACATATACATATATACATAGAAATATCCCCCACCTCAAACTCTAAGTTGTGGCATGTCCCATGACACACAATAAAAATCATAAGGTAAAGGAAACTTCCCTGAACATCTAGTCGGGGTCTGAGTTGAAGTCGGGCTTCATTCCTCATGCTCGAACTAATGCGCACATCCATGCAGATAGGTTCTTCCCAGCCTTTTTTGGGTACACCCTACATTTATCTTTCTCACTCACCGCAACCTTCTTTTTCACACCCTTCACTTTCCACTGAACACTAGCAGCTAATTTTTCCTTTTGTGCCCCATTTCTTCATTCATCTTGAAAGTTACAGTCTCCTCATCTACTCTAAGCATGAGTTTCCTCTCTTGTAATCTAATATTTCTCTTCCTGTTGCTAAGAATGATCTTCCTAGGCTGAGGGGGACCTCCTTGTCCTCCTCGATATTCACCACTATAAAATCTACAGGAAATATGAACTTATCCATCCAAACTAACACATCTTCCACTATCCCCTCGGATATTAGAGTCGTTTGTTCCCCCAACTGCAACCATATTGGTGAAGACCTTATCTCTTCGATATCCTTCTCTAGTTTTCTATAAATAGATAGAGGCATTAAATTAGTTGAGGCACCAGAACCACATAAAGACTTATCAAAATTAATAGTTCCTAATGAGCATGGTATAGTATAACTCCCCGGGTCTCCATACATTTGTGGGAGTTTATTTTGCAATATAGCACTGCAATGCTCTGTGAACTTGACCACTTAGGTATCCTCTATCTTCCTCTTCTTTGTCAGGATCTCCTTCAAGAATTTGGCATAAGCAGGCATATGCGAGAGCACTTATGTGAATGGTAAGTTTACATGAACCTGTTTCAGCACATCCAAAAATCTCCCAAACTGCTTATCCAATTTTCTCTATTTTGATTTTGAGGGAAAGGTAGCCCGGGGATATGCTTTCTCTCCTCATGTTCCTCCCTTCTCGATTTTCTTCCTTATTCTTGTTCTCAGTTTTCATCGAGCCTTTCTTCTTCTTGTCATCATCACTTTTCAGCTGGTCCCCACTTTCTTTTTCAAGTATCATATCATTTTAGATCAGGTTGGGATCTTTCAACACTTTCCTACTTCTCAAGGTTACAACAATCACCATTTCTTTGGGATTATTTTTAGTATCAGCCGGGAGAGTTCCTGGAACCCTCTTATATAATATTGTTGTAATTTGTCCCACTTGCTTCTCCAAATTTCGAATTGTTTCCCCTTGTATTTCAAATCTTTCATCGGTTTTCACAATAAAAGCCTTCATGAGATCTTCTAGACCCGATTGATTAGGCTGTTGAGGCTGAAACTACTGCCTTAGCTGATTCATAAAACCAGGAGCTCCTTGTCCTTATAATCTTGGGTTGTTTTATTGCCATACATTAGAGGTACCCCCAGATGAACTCTATGAACAACCGAGGTGCTTCTGACACAATACATTAAAGTTATAATTTCCCACATCATTCACTTCCTCTGTTGAGGCTTGACACTCATGAGTAGGGTGTCCTCTTCCACATATATCACAACCTGCATGAGGCTCATTTTGTATCGATGCTAAGGTTAGATTCCGTGTTTCTTTAGCCATAACATCAAGTTGTACCTGCACAGATGTATTAACATTAACCTGGTGAACACCAGTCGATCTTCTTCTTTCAGCTTCTCAGAGTACCACTGATTTGCATATTTTGATAACTCCTTAAGAATTGTGACTATCTCCTCCGCAGTCTTCTTCATCAACGGGCCTCCAGCTGCATTGCTCAATGTTCTACGTGAGACCAGTGTCAATCCATCCCAAAAGTCCTGGAGTTGCATCCGGAGTTCAATTCCACTATGTTGACGCTTTCGAACAATCTCCTTAAATCTCTCCCATGCTTCAAAAACAATTTCAGTATCTTTCTGGTAGAAGTTATGGATTTCTCTTCTAAACTTGCCCATCTTAGTTGAAGAGAAATATTTATCAAGGAATTTTCTGTTCATTTCCTCCAAAGTTCTAATTGATCCAGTGGGCAAGCTTCGAAGCCACTACTTTGCATCATCTTAAATAGAAAAGGGTAATGCCCTTAACTACACTGCATCTTGTGACACCCCATTGTATTGAAAGGTGTTCGTAATCTCCTCGAAGTCCATTAGATGTGTGTCTGGATCTTCGTTTGGCTTCCCTTTGAATACACAACAATTCTGATGAGTTTGGAGCAACCATTGCTTCGATTCAAAATTGTTTTCTCCAATTGGAGGTGGTCTAACACTTGATAAACCTTGATTGTAGACTGGTCTAGCATAATCTCCAAGTGGTCTCCCAATCCCGGGAGCTATACTTCTGAAGTGGTCTGCAGCCAAGGGTTGATTTTGGGCGGCTTCTCTCGCAGTCAAATCTACATTATCCTCATAGTTTCCAACCATAAGTTCTTTGGTTGAGGATTGCAAACCTTTTATGAGGTCTCGGTAAGATTTCTTTCCTTCCTCAGCTTTCGAAGTTATTTTTCAATTTCAAGCTCGTATGGTAGCACTTCCTTCACAGAAGTTTTAGTCATGCACCAATCTTAACTTGTAACCCGCGCACAGTCAAAGAACACCAACCGTAAAAAGAGAAAAATAAAACTAAAAAGAAAAAAATTCCTGAATTACCACTACAATCTATTTCGAATACTATTGGTTGCCGATCCCCAGCAAAGGCACCAAATTTTGACGAGCTCGAACACACATTTAATTTATGCTCGCTAATCAAATATAGTATGGTATAATATCGTATCCACATGGATTAGAATAAAATAGTATTGTCGTAGTTTCTAGCTTGATCTCTATCCAAGATGATCAACAATTGAGATTTATATGATTTATAACTAAAATTTATGAAGAGTCTAAAGTTATTGACTAATGACAATCGAAACAAAGAAGGTTATTAGTGGGGAAAAATAGGGATTGATAGGATAGGTTCAAGATAACTGGTTGGGATATAACTCTAGATAATTCACTTATAAGGTTTAAGTGATTCTCTCGAATTAACTCAATTATTAGTTCAAACGTTTAGTAAAAACTCCTCTCTCGATTAATTTTCAACCTCATAAGATGAACCAATTTAAGCACATGAAGATATGCAAGAACGCGTAGTGGATTAGTCTTTAGGAAAACCTCTTTCGATTATTCTCCTAACTAGGTTTAATCAATGACTCAACTAGCCTTCTTTAGAATACTAAGAAGAATTAATGAACTCAACCAACAATATAATCGCTCGATTACAGCAAGAGTTAAATCATCCAAAAATGTTTAAAGACATAAAACTAGAGTTATAATCCACAAACAATGATCAATACACCAAATCCATCAAACTCTAAAGGGAACTACTCCATAGATATGGAAAGATTCGTCACAAATAAAGTTAAAGTATAGGAAAACATAAATTCAATCAAACTCGGATCTTGAGTGAGGAAGGAATGATGAAATTCTTGTGCTCGTGTTCTTCCAACTCATTCTTAGCCTCCTTAGGTCGAATATGTCTCAAAAGTCCATAAAATAACATTTTCCATGTATTTATACCAAGTAGGGTCGGACCTAGACAAAATCACCTTTTCCTAGTCGAAAGCGTGCCGCATGGGGTGATGCGCCATGCGGGGCATTAGTGGAGCAATCTAGAGAGTCAATTTCTATCAGGAAACCAAAAATACACTAATGTGTTTCACTGTGCGTCGCATTAGTGCAAATTTCTCAAAGTACGAATTAAATCTTGCTTTTTGACGTCCAAACTTGGTCCTCGACCCCCGAACACGATCCTGACTTAATTCCTTGGGCTTTTACTCAGATTTCAAAGTTCCAAATAGCTCGAATTAGCTCCATAACATCTATATCACTCGGAATCACTCCTACAAGGCATAAAATACGCAATAAGTACAAAACACTAGTGATCAAAGATCAAAGTCAAGTTAAGTGCAGTGAATTAGAGTGCAATAAGCGACTAAAATTCGCAATTATAGCCTACCATCACAAACCAAGGAAACTTCGGAGATCAGTAGCTGAAGGTGGTCTGGGCCAACTTTGAACTAGCTAAATCTTCTTTGTATCTACCTTGATTCTCTCACTAGAACCCACGTGACCCAAAAACGCCACCAAATCAAGCCAAAATTCACACTTGGAGCATTTTGCATATAACTTCTTCTCCCTCAAGGTCTAGGCCACGATCCTAAGTTCCTGCTCAAGATCCTCCCTGCTGCAAGAATACACCAATATGTCATCAATGAACATGATGACAAAATAATAAAGATATGGTTGGAATACTCTAGTCATCAAGTTCATAAATGCTACTAGGCATTGGTCAGCCCGAATGACATCACCAAAAACTCTTAGTGACCATACCAAATACTAAAAGCGGTCTTCGGAATATCTGTATCCCGAATCTTCAGCTGATGATAACCTGACCCTAAATCAATCTTTGAGTACACTCTAGCACCTTGAAGATGATCAAATAAGCCATTTATGCGCGGTAGTGGGTACCTATTTTTGACTATAACTTTGTTCAGCTACCTATAATCAACACAATTCTCATAGACCCATCTTTCTTCTTCACAAATAGAAATGGAGCACCCTAAAGCGAGACACTTGGTTGGATGAAACCCTTATCAAGCAACTCCTGAAGTTGTTCATTTATTTCTTTCAACTCCATACGATATGGTGGAATAGAAATGGATTGAGTGCCCGGCACTAGGTCAATACCAAATCAATATCCCTATCAGGCGACATGCTCGGTAGGTCTACTAGAAACATATCTGGGAAATCTCTCACTACCGGAACTAACTCAACGCTATGAGTACTGGCACTGACATCCTTTACAAAGGCTAGGTATGCTTCACATCCCTTCTCAACCATCTGTTGCACCGTTAGAAAGGACACAAACCTTCTTGGATCGTTACTTAAGTGTAATTCCCTATGTATCCATGCTTGTTGTCATTGATCATTTTACTCTCTTCCCAAGTTACTTTACATTTTTGCATTTAGATATAAATATTTTCTCAAACCCCTTTTAGTGTTTGTCTTAGCATAATAAGAGATAATTCTCTTGCTTTCCTAATTTCCTACATATTGTTCTCTATGGGATTCGATCCCGACTCATAGTTGGGTATATTATATTGCATGGGATCGTCTCCTATTACTATTTGAGTAGTGGATTTGGACGCCACCAAGTAGAAACTAGAGCGAGAACCATAACTTGAGTACCCTGCTGAGGTCTACCCATCTTATGTTCGGGACAATCTCTCACCATGTGCCTAGTATCACCACACCCAAAATAACCTCTCTACAGGCATCGCTGTTACTACATAGTCTGCCTCGGATGATGTGAATGAACATTGTAGTAACCTCGTGCATAAGGTGCACTAAAAGATCAATTTCTAGTATGATTTCTCTGATGTCCATGGCTAGCTAGAGCGCTACAGGAAACCTGATGTGTGGACTAAACTGGTCAACTGATATGACCTCTGCCATGGCTGATCTTGCCCCTAGAGTAGGAGCCACTAAATCCTCTAAAACCATGAGTCTTATTAGCCTCATTATCCTCCCTCTCTTTCCCACATATGCGCTCTAGCCTCCTCAGAATCTCCACAATCTAATGAAATGCAGTTTCAGTCTCTAACACATGTGCCATCCCAACTCTGAGGCTATAAGGGAGTCCCTCAATAAATCTGTGGACACACACACGCACTCTCTCTCTCTCTCTCTCTCTCTATCTATGGAAACCAAGGAAGGCGCATGATGATATAACTCTTTAAACCTCATAGCATTCTTGGACAAAATAATACTCCCCTGGCGCAACTACTCAAACTCGATGTACATCTCATCCCTACATGTATGTGGAATAAACTATCTCTATAAAATATCAGAGAATAGGGACTATGCAAGTGGTGTTGCTCCACCGGCCTACTCGCCTCATAAGTCTGCCACTATCTGAATGCCAGCCCCGTCAACTAAAAAGTAGTAAGGTCGAACGTGATCGACTCCAACAAACCCATGGTACGTAGAATGCGATGATTCTGATCCAAGAAACCATGTGCATCCTCAAAATCCCCACTAGTGAACTGGGGAGGATAAAATTTCTGAAACCTCTCCAAACTCTTCCGCCCCTTAGTCGACACAACTGGACTTACCTCAGGCTGAACTGCAACTACTGGTTGCACTGGCACAACACTCGATGTCTGAAATCATGAGCCAAATACTCTGGTGTACAGGCGGGGGAAGTCTGAGCTCCTCCCCATGCCTGTAAAATGTCTAGTACAACCAGAATCAACTCTGCCTGGCCCAAACTCTCAAACATACTCCTGAAGAATGCTAAGGTCTCCAGGAGCCCCGGTGTAGCAATAGGCTCCTCGGGTGCATGCTCAACATGCTTGGGCTCCTAATCCTCAATAGGAGCCACTGAAGGCTTCATAGTGGCTGCTCTAGCTATTGCACGTGCCCCACCTAGGTCTCTACCTCGGCCATGGCCTCTCGCATCTCTAGTAGGAGGAGCTAGTACCTGCTCTACTAATCCGGCGGAACGTGTCCACAACATTTGTGAGAGAATCAAAAAATAAAGATTCAAACTTCCAAATAAACAAATATGCATGATAAAAAATGAAAGAAAGTGAGGTTTCCTAACCGTTCGATAGACTCTCGATGATAAGTACGGACGTCTCCATACCAATCCATAAGACTCTGCTAAACTTTCTCATGACTTGTAGAACCTATCAACCTAGAGCTCTAATACCAACTTGTCACGTCCCAAATCCCACCATAGGGGTCGTGATGGCACCTAGTTTCTAAGACTAGGTAAGTCGATCACTTAACAATATTTAAATCAGTACAAGATGATATTTAAGACAGAATTTAATATAAAAGCAGAAATGGAGTTAGCACCAGCCAAAATGGCAATACTCAGTACATCTCCCTAGAACTAGGTAGTATATAATCACGAGCTCTAGCTGAATAAATGCAAAATATTCAAAATATAACATTGTTCAAATGTAGAATTAACAATATCAACATATAAGATGAGACTCCAAGGGACTGCGACGACATGCAACTTTACCTTGTCTAATCACGATCGATACATGCTCTCACTCTCTAGATTCTCTTCCTCCAACACCTGGATCTGCACAAAATGTGCAAAAGTGTAGTATGAGTACACCATATTCGGTACCCAATAAATATCAAGACTAAATTCGGGGAAGTAGTGTCGGTATTCAAGTCATATGACACTCACTAGACAATAACATGTGCAATGTATCAATAACTGGAAACATACTATATAATGGAAAATAATGTCAAAAACAAGAACATGTGATAACGACTCAACATAGAAGAATGCACCTTTGTCAAAAAATCATCAAATAGAAGTGTAGGCATATGATACAAGAAAAAGTTTGAAGAAAACATGCATATGATCAGAATATCAACCTTGTTTCAACACATAAACAACATCGAGAGAAACACCCCCAAATCATCACATAACATCATCAACAATACCACCATTATTTCGACACATGTGAAAATAACAATAAATTACCTCCTAATTTTGCCATATGCACGTATCTCCACCATTATTTCGTTGAGTGGGCGACCCGAGAAGGTGCCACCCTTATTTCGCCCCATGCGCACAACAATAATTACAATCGCATGGCACAGACCTTGTGCTAACACCCAATCAATCCACTCAACATATCCACGTATGCCAGAATTATCACTAAACAATGATGCCAAAATTTTATCAAAGATATAAGCTCACAATTTATGAACAAGGTGCACAAGGACATAATAATAATAAAATGCGGATGTGTGTTTAAAATATAAAGCATTAATACGGCTAAATCAATTGTAGTGATCAGGTTCATCTAGCAAAAACGTTATTAAGCATGTTTATACATCATCAAGTCAAGGCATATTAATAGCCTAAAGTCTAACTTGATCATAAGCCAAACATAGCACCCATGTAGACGCTCGTCACTTTTTATACACATCGCTTTTCCCATAACACGAATAAATTAAGGCCAAATCTGAAGGGGTATTCTCCTACACAAGTTTAGGCAAGATAATTGCCTCAAAAAAGCTAAATCAATACTCTAAATATCCCTTTCCACTCGAGTCGCCCTCTGAACGAGTCAAATCTTGCCAATATCAACGCAATAATACCAAACACGTCTATAGAAATTGATTTCAAGTAATAAATGTCACGTCTCCAAATATAAACTAGTCGTGATGGCACCTATCGTGAAACTAGGCCAGCCAAATTAATACTTAAAACGTATAAAATCTTTCATTTATATCATTACTAAACTGATAATCCATAAAGTTTTAGTTTAATCATTTCAAAAACAGATAAAGCCACGCCGAATGTTAAATACAACCCCAAGATCCCGGAGTCAATGGTCATGAGCATCTAAAGATAATATACAAGTCTGGAAAATAAACTCTATAATAGTAAGAAGGAGAAGGGCAAGGTTGCGGACGCGTGCAGCTACCTCGCTAATCTCCGTGAATCTCTGGTACAACAAATCAACTCTAGTCAGCCCTAGCACCTGAATCTGCGCACAAGGTGCATGGAGTAATGTGAGAACACCAACTCAGTAGTAATGAAAGTAAATAAGGACTGAGCAGTAAGAAACACATAAAATCAAATCATCAAATCACAATAGGCACAATCTTTCTTTCCAACAGTGTATACGTTACATCATCACGCTTAAAGGCCGATTTCAGTAAAAAATCATTTGAGAGTATACTTGCCAACCGTTTCAATATAACTTTCAAGAAGTTTAGTGTAAAAATGATAAAAATCATAAAAAGATCTCGGGAAAAACATGTATCAGAAACTTCCCCTCGGGCGTAACATCACTCAGAATCAGCCCCTCGGGCATTCCTCACAGTCACTCAAAATCAGCCCCTCAGGAAACCTCACAGTTACTCATGCCTCCCAATCACTCGTCACTCGGCACTCGCACTCAGTAGGTACCTCCGCGCACTAGGGGTGTACAGAATCCGGAGAGGCTCCTACAGCCCAAGCGCTATAACATGCCAAGTCATGACATCAATCACTCTGGCACTCGGCCTATCAATAACATGCTGCGGCGTGCAACCCGATCCCATATTATATCCTCACAAATCAGGCCCTCGACCTCACTCAGTCATCATAAACAATATAACATGCTGCGGCGCGCAGCATGATCCCATAATATCCTCACAACATAGGCCCTCGTCCTCACTTAGTCAGAAACCTCTCAAAAAGCCACTCGGGCTATGAGTAAAACGAGGTACTCGACCCAAAATATCATTTTATATCTAAAAAATAGAGTAAATAAGACTGAGTTTTGAAATCAGTTATACATAATATGACTGAGTGTAAATCATAAGTCAACACAGTGAGGAATAGCAATAAAAGTCTCCAAGGGTCCAAATACATGGCACGAGGCCCAAATAAGGCATTTCGCCCAAAACATAGTAATAATCTTTAAAACAGGAAATATCATATGATTTAGAATCAAATACGCAACTTAATAGTTACTACGGGACGGACCAAGTCACAATCCCCCAATAGTGCACGCCACACACTCGACATCTAGCATGTGCGCCACTCCAAATGGTGATACAATGCGAAGTTCGGGGTTTCATACCCTCAGAACAAGATTTACAGTCATTACTTACCTCAAACCGGATGAAAATCTACTCCGCGATGCCCTTTCCACTCGACTCGTCCTCAAATCTCCCCGAATCTATTCAAAATCAGATCTATACCATCAATATACGCTAAAGGAACAAAGCCAACGCGAAAATACTCAAATTACATCAAAAATCCCGAAATTGGCCAAACCCGACCCCCGGACCTACGTCTCGGAATCCGATAAAAATCACAAAACTAGAATCCTTACACTCTCACGAGTCCATACATACCAAATATATGAAAATCCCACGACAAATGACCCCTCAAATCCTTAAATCAAAGTCTCAAATTTCAGAGCCCTAACCCCTCAAATTATACCATTAAATTCCACCAATTCCATGCTTAATCAGTTAAATACCAATATAGAATTGAGTTTTAGGTCCAAGAAGCTTACCTCCACGAAAATCCCTTGAAATCCCTCTTCAATTTGCTCCTAAAAGCCTCAACCCGTATGAAAATATGATTAAAAATGCCTAAAATTCGCGAAGGCAAGTATTTATATGCTCTGCCCAAGGGTTCCGCACCTGTGGTCACTTGCTCGCACCTGCAGACTCGCACCGGCGGTCCAAGGTGCGCATCTGCGATTTCCACTTAAACTCCTATTATCCGCATCTGCGGTTTACCATTTGCACTTGCGGGATCGCAGGTGCGATCCTTTTTTCGCATCTACGGGAGCTTCCCAACCCTCCATTTTTTGCTCCTGCAACACATTCTCCTACCTGCTCCCATCACACCTGCGGCTCCCCGTCCATAGGTGCGGCCACACCAGAAAAATTACACCAGCAGCCAATCTGCTGCATAATCCAAATCCAACCCTTTCGATGACCATCCAAAATCACCTGAGCCCCTCGGGGACTCAACCAAATATACCGAAATGTCATATATTATCACACGAACTTAGTCGAACCCCCGTTACACTAAAAAATATCACCGAAACACCAAATAAGTCTAAAATTCAAGCCTAAGGATTCCTAAACTTCTGAAATTCACCAACGATGCCGAAACCAAGCAAAACACGTCTGAATGACCTGAAAATTTGCACACACATAAAAAATGACACTAGGAACCTATCCCAACTTCCGGAATTCCATTCCGACCCCTATAGCTAATTTTCCACTGCGACCGAAAAGCGCCAAAAACTCGATTTCGCCTATTCCAACCTAATTCTACTCCGGACCTCCGAAAAACATTCCGAACACACTCCTAAGTCCCAAATCACCTAATGAAGCTATCCGAGCCATAAAAACCACATTCCGAGATCATATACCTATAAGTCAACTTCGGTTGACTTTTTAACTATTGAACAGTTAAGAGACTAAGTGTCTTATTTCTCTCCAAAAATCGCTCCGAACCCGAGCCAGCCCACCTATCACAACATAATGAAGCTGAACCACATATAATGAAGCAGAAATGGGGGAAACGGGGCTAAAACTCTCGGAACGACCGATCGGGTCGTTACATACAACCCCACTTAAACATACGTTCGTCCTCGAACGTGCCCAGATTTGTTCCACAAAACATCAAAATTGTCGTGTAATCCTACCATGCACATACCCGAGGGTGATCCCATGTCACCCTATCCCATAGAGGTCCAATAGCACGACATAGCTGAAACCTTGCAATCCAACCTAACCCATAAACCTTAGAACCAAATTTCCACTTCTGAAATAATTTATAAGATCAAAATCCCACATCTATAAGCTGCATAAATCCGGACAAGTTGTACCAGACCTTCCCCGTAACCCAAGATGAAACCACATGATATGCCACATCATCAAATGCTCATAGCGAAAACTTCTAATCACCACAGCTGTTCAAACAACCAAATGCCGGTAATAACCCTACCATCAAACAGAGACCCATTCTAACACCTTTATATACTGCCAATGATGAAAGAGAAACACAGAAACCCAAAATCATTGTGAGATCGACAAGTGATGGGAATCTCTCTCTTTGACAGGAAATATAGCAAGACCTCTAAGCCGATCAACATCATTATCCTCCCAAATATACCCCAACCAAATCCGAAAGCACCCATTCTAGGTCCGACGATATCATCTCGTCTACCACAACCATACTAGAGACATGACGTATCAATACGGCATAAAGCCACAACCCGTGCAGCCCGTGCACTAATAAGCAACATTCCAGATGTACTCAAACATGGGAAAATGACATCAAACTGGAGAATCGTCTCGCAAGATCAACGGGTATCACCACAACGCAATGCTAAGAACGCCTCACACATCGTAGAACCAGAACACACGAATCTAACTCGAAGGAACATACCTCCACATAACTTCATTGCAGTGAGAGACCCCATCCAACACTGACCCACATGAACTTATTCTAGCCACCTTGCTCGAAATCAATAACCATATGCAATTCGACATCAAGTACCCAAAGTGCATTTCCATAACCACGGGGAATCAGACGATACCATGCCACACGAACCCAAAAGAACATGACCAATACGCCTCAATCCATGAATACTGAATTACTTACCTTACTCAAATCCCGCTTTAAAGCCTCAATAGAACCGCACCACATGTGCATATAGCAAACAATCACAACTCCTCGCAACACCGAAGGGTAACTCATAGATCACTCCAGAACACGAATAAGCTCAATGAAAATCTAATGGTACATCCCTCAAAAATAGAAATTTGGAGTCGACAATTCTGACCCAGTGCAAAACACACACCCATACTGGGCCTACCAATGAACCCTGAATCAACTCTGATCACCCGCAACAGACAGATAACTCTCCGAAAGTTCACAATGACTGAATCATGGCACATACTAACATTTGACTAGCACTGCTCGCATCTTCACAGTCCACAACTACAAAATAACCTGTACATGAGAACTCTCAATCTCGAAGTCCATGAAGCGCACGAATCACCATATCTGATCCTAACTCCACCGCTCGAATACATAACGTACCTCTAATACTAAGCCATTCCACGAGGGATACTTCTAAAATTCTTCTGTGCCACCAAGCAAACATGAATATCAACAGCAGATCTAGCACGAGAGCGCTACAATACAAATGAAGCACCCTTAACTCAAACACATTGCCCTTCCTGATATGGATACCCTCATCAAGCCACACCAATTAGTGATATAATTTACCTAGTCATCTAAAACTGCCCATGCTGCCTAAGAATTTACGACCCTTCTCCCAGAACTGAACCATGAACTCACACATGCAACTCTCAACCCTACACAACATGCCGCATACACCACGCCATCCTATGATAAATATGAGAACTTCATAATCCATTTCGAGCCACAAGAAGCCACATGCTCAACTAGACGAGAACTTTCCATTTGATTCCTTCTAGAAGAAAATCACTATACATTACATGCTCCTCACGCCCGTAGGAAATACACATCTCTAACCGTAGTAGAAACCATCAAGAACTCTCTGAATCCCATATTTACGACACCAAACCGATATGAATGAATCCTCTAACTCAACCAAGCTACGTATGTCACCAAAACCCGAGAGCATTGCCAAGAAACACCTATAGAAACTCATTACCTCATAAGCACCCAAAGGACTAATCATACCCCTTACCAAGCCGATCTGACCTACTACCAATCTATCCTATTAATCCAAGTTCCTTCTAAAGTACCTTCGAATTGATACCTCTCCTTGCCATAATACCGCAATTCTCAACCCCGACTGACCACACGAGACCCAAGCATAACACCATACCGTCTGAGGCTCGTAAGCCGTTAAATACTCCCTCAAATATCCCCAAAAGTACCACATTCAAAATACTTACCCTGAAGAGACTTCCTGCGAATCTACATCCATTACCTTCATTTTTTTCCTAATACTGATATGTAGAATCCATGATAACATAGAAATACCACAAGTCTTTACACCCTCCAATGTAAATCTCAATTCTAGCCAAATGCACAACTTGAAGATCCTCAATTGTTACATATAACCTTGAATCCATCGGAACCATTGTCGAGTGTCATCTACTCTACGCAAATATCGATTACACTGATCAAACAGACCAAACGACCTGAACCCATTTGCACACCAAAATCCTAGGAAGTAATGCACACACTCAAACAAACAAGCAAATTCCTACATTGCACACACTACACCTTTTACAATTACAACTCAATCATTCAATAAAATCCATTTACCCATAGAGTACATTACAACCGGTATCCAAAATTTCCATTACTCGAGTCTTCCCCGATCTCAACCCCTGTAAGCCACAACTAATTCGCCAGTATACCTCAAACTAAAAATGATATGACACTTAGCCGCACAATCAACTTATCAACAACAGACTTCCCCACTTGGCCAAATTCATAGATCAAGGCAACCAATAACTCACAATGCACATACGCTAACACCTCCACAATACCGCAGTGAGATTCAACTAAATCCTTCATAAGCTCATATAACACCAACTATCTAGTGTCTCAAATCATCTACAACCCTCGCATTCACCATTTTAATAGACGTGCCAACTCCCACAAGTGATCTAAACTCAAATTGTAACCTATATCAATTACTGGTAAAAGAGAACTTGCTACAAAACAACATAAGGATCACACAACCTCAGGACACACTGTGGGAAATAGCCCCGCCTGCTTAGCCTCAAACTGTTCTCTCTCTATACCCTTCCAAAAATCATAGCTATTACGCAATCACTTTATCCTTCTGCATCTAACATAACCAACACCTACCCTCGAGGCATCACAATATGCGGTATAAAAACTTGAAGCTCATGGCAGAACTAACACTGGAGCTGTGGTCAAAGAAATCTTGAGCTTGTGGAAGTTCTATCTACACTTGTTTGACCACCTGGATACCTTCATTGGACACCACGTGCCCCAAGAATGCTACTGAACTAAGCCAAAATTCACACTTGGAGGATTTTGCATCAAGCTTCTCCTCCCTCAATCTCTGCATTACAACTCTCAAATGCTGCGCATACCCCTCTTAGCTACGAGAGTACACCAACATGTTATCAATGAACACAATAACAAAGGAAATCCAAATATGGCTGAGATACGCTATTCATCAAATGCAGGATCACTACTGGGGCATAGGTCATTCAAGAAGACATCACTATAAACTCATACCACAACAGGAAGATCCACTTCCCTCCGCAACTATACTACATGAGAGGTCCTCCAATACACTCACAACTCGAGGCCATATGCCAACTCAAGACAGAAGTCAAACACTCATTAGTCCTTTCCACATCTCTAGCCAATTCTTTTGATCATAATCAAACAATAGGAACGCATCTCACCATCAAATCACACTCATCACATAGTCATCCAGACACAAAATCCCACCAATAGGGACAAAACGGACATACAAGTCCCAAAATGCACGTGCTAACACAATCGAAATCTCAACACTCGAGCCACAGACAAAACCCGACCTCAAGTCCTCCATACTGACCCATTATCAACTTGCAAAAATCAATCTCGCAACTCATACATGGGAATCACAAGTCGTCGATGCATATCTGATACCGAGCGGTCACGTGCGCATTCGTATATAGGAAAGAAATTCAAAGAGTTACGCTTTTGGATGAATAAATGGATTCGCATGACAAGAATTCAAGAATGTGAGATTTTTCCTAAGGGTTCTACAGCCTCTCGAAGATAAGTACAGACATCACTGTATCGATCCGCAAGACTCTACTAAACCTGCTCATGACTGGTGAGTCCTATGCAACCTAGTGCTCTGATACCAACTTGTCACGACCCCAAATCTAAACTAGTCGTGATGGCGCTTATCGTGGAACTAGTCCAGTCATATTAACACTTAAAACGTAAAGAATCTTTCATTTATATCATTACTAAACTGATTATCCATAAAAGTTTCATTTAATCATTTTAAAAACAGATAAAGCCACGCCGAATGTTAAATACAACCCCAAGATCCCAGAGTCACTAGTCATGAGAATCTAAAGAAAATATACAAGTCTGGAAAATAAACTCTATAATAGTAAGAAGGAGAAGGGAAAGGCTGCGGATGCGTGCAATTACCTCTCTTATCTCTGTGAATCTCTGGTACAGTAAATTAACTCTCAGTCAGCCCTAACACCTGAATCTACACACAAGGTGCAGGGAGTAATATGAGTACGCCAACTCAGTAGTAATGAAAGTAAATAAAGTCTGAGAAGTAAGAAACACATAAAATCAGGTCATCAAATCACAAGAGGCACAATCTTTCTTTCCAACAGTGTATACGTTAAATCATCACGCTTAAAAGCCGATTTCAGTAAAAAATCAGTTGAGAGTATACTTGCCAACCGTTTCAATATAAATTTCAAGAAATTTAATGTAAAAATGATAAAATCATAAAAATCCTCTCGGGCAAAACATGTATCAGAAACTTCCCCTCGGGCGTAACATCACTCAGAATCAGCCCCTCGAGCATACCTCACATTCACTCATAATCATCCCCTCGGGCAAGCTCACAGTCACTCATGCCTCCCAATCACTCGTCACTCGGCACTCGCACTCAGTAGGTACCTGTGCTCACTGGGGGTGTACAGACTCCGGAGGGGCTCCTACAACCCAAGCGCTATAACATGCCAAATCATGGCATCAATCACTCTGGAACTCGGCCTATCAATAACATGCTGCGGCGTGCAGCCCGATCCCATATCATATCCTCAAAAATCAGGCCCTCGGCCTCACTCAGTCATCATAAACAGTATAACATGCTGTGGTGCACAACCCGATTCCATAATATCCTCACAACACAGGCCCTCAGACTTACTCAGTGACTGAAACCTCTAAAAAAGCCACTCGGGCTATCAGTAAAACGGGGTGCTCGACCCCAAATATCATTTTATATCTCAAAAATAGAGTAAATAAGACTGAGTTTGGAAATCAGTTATACATAATATGACTGAGTGTAAATCATAAGTCAACACAGTGAGGAATAGTAGTAAAAGCCCCCAAGGGTCCAAATACATGGCACGAGCCAAATACGACATTCCACCCAAAACATAGTAATAATCTTTAAAACATGAACTATCATATGATTTAGAATCAAATACGCAACTTAATAGTTGCTACGGGACGGACCACGTCACAATCCCCCAACAATGCATGCCACACACTCGACATCTAGCATGTGCGCCACTCCAAATGGTGATACAATGCGAAGTCCGGGGTTTCATACCCTCAGGACAAGATTTACTGTCATTATTACCTCAAACCGGATGAAAATATACTCCGCGATGGACTTGCCACTCGACTCAGCCTCAAATCGCCCTGAATCTATTCAAAATCAGACTTATACCATCAATATACGCTAAAGGAACAAAGGCCACGCGAAAATACTCAAATTACATCAAAAATCCCGAAATTGGTCAAACCCGACCCCCGGACCCACGTCTCAAAATCCAAAAAAATCACAAAACTAGAATCCTTATAATCTCACGAGTCCATAAATACCAAATATATCAAAATCCGACGACAAATGGCCCCTCAAATCCTTAAATCAAAGTCTCGAATTTCCATGCCCTAACCCCTCAAATTATACCATTAAATTCCACTAATTCCATGCTTAATCAGTCAAATACCAACATAGAATCAAGTTTTAGGTCCAAGAAACTTACCTCCACGAAAATCCCTTAAAATCCCTCTTCAATTTTCTCCCAAAAGCCTCAACCCGTATGAAAATATGATGAAAAATTCCTAAAATTCGCGAAGGTAAGTATTTATATGCTCTGCCCAGGGTTCCGCACCTACGGTCACTTGCTCGCACCTGCGGTCCCAGGTGCGTATCTGCGATTTCCACTTAAGCTCCCATTTTCTTTGCAGTTTACCGTTCGTACCTGCGGGCTCACATGTGCGATTCTTCTTTCGAATCTGGGAGAGATACCCGAGCCTCCATTTTCCGCTCCTGCGGCATATTCTGCGCACCTGCGGCTCCCCGTCCGCAGGTGCAACCACACTAGAAAAAATCACACCAGCAACCTTTCTGCTGCATAATCCAAATCCAACCCTTCCGATGACCATCCGAATTCACGCCGAGCCCACGGTGTCATGGCCCCAAATCCTAAGCCGCCTGTGATGGCACCTATCATGGAACTAGGCTAGCCAACCATTACAGACTATCATAATATTTGATAATTTCAAAAAATTTAGCAGATTTAAACAGCAAAATGAGATGAACAATTTATACAACTTCCCCAAAACCTAGAGTCAACTGTCATGAGCATTTAGGACTATAAATACAATGTACAACACAGTGACTTGCTATTACAAAAGCCTGAAGTACAAAAGACAAAAAAAGCTATGCACTAAGGAAAGGAAATGAGGTGAGCTGGGGACGCTGAGCAGTTACCTCAATCCTCGAACAAACTCTAGGCGCGTTCGAAAATCAACTAGTGAGATGGTCCGGTACCTGGATCTGCACACAGAGGTGCAGGTAGTAACGTGAGTACTCCAACTCAGTAAATAATCAAAGCAACTAAAAACTTGAGTGCAGTGACGAGCATTTCTAAATCATGTAAATCCATATAATGAGTAACAGTCGAAATGAATAAATCAAGTCAGGAATCTACATTCCGAATATTTCATAAAACTCCAGTTTCCATTTTTAAATCTCGCATAAAAACATTTGTCCAACATTATCATCAGAGGCTCAGTGTAAAGAGGAGTGAAAACAGTAGTTTCATAAATATAAGCCCCTCGGGCACAATATCACTCACAATAAAGCCTCTCGGGCAAACCTCTCAGTCATTCGTGACTCCACTATCAGTATCTCATGCTTTATTAAACACTCCTACTTAGCAAGTACCATGAATACACACAACTGCTGCGGCGGGCAGCCCGATCTAACACATATATATCTATATATATCTATACTGCTGCGGCTTGCAGCCCGATCCTTAATACATACGTTGCGGTGTGCAACCTGATCCATATAATAGTCGACTGCGCCCACTTGGGGTTTACAGACTCCAGAGGGGATCCTACAACCCAAGCTCTATATTTACTGCGGCGTGCAACCCGATCCAATACGTATATTACTACGGCGTGCAGCCCGACCCATATGCGGCATGCAACCTGTTCCATGTGTAATCTATATTGCTGCGGCGTGCAGCCTGATCCATATGTAATATATAACATATATATTGCTGCGGCGTGCAGCCCGTCCCACAACTATCCTCACATACTCGGTGCTAGGCCTCACTCAGTCATCCTCACAAGCCACTCGGGCAATTCATCTCAACTCACGGGACTCAACCCAAAATACTTCTCAGAGTTTCAAACAGTGCGATAATAGTGAGAATAACAACAAGTAGAAAACATGACTGAGTTCACAATTGTTCTGTCAGGATAGTGTGAGTATAGTGTAAAAGTACCCCTGAGGGTCTAAACAGCGGCACAAGGCCCCAAACATGGCTCACAACCCATAAGAAGTATAAATTTCTAAGATGCAGGATATCGCAAGGTTTCAAATCGAATACGCGGCCTAATAGTCGCTACGAGACGGATCAAGTCATAATCCCTATCGGTGCACTCCCACGCACTCGTCACCTAGAATGTGCGTCACCTCATTTACCAAAACAATATCAAATAATGGGGTGTCATACCCTCAGGTTTAGAGTTACAATCGTTACTTACCTCAAAACAGCCCAAAAGCTACTTCGCGATGCTCTTGCCCCTCGAATTGGCTCCCAAATGCTCCGAATGTAACCAAAACCAGATTAACATCATCAATATACGCTAAAGGAACAAAACCCAATCAAAAACTATCAATTTTAAGCATAATTCCCAAAATTTGCCAAACCCGAGCCCCGGGCCCGTGTCTCGCAATTCGATGAAAATTGCGTCACAAGAATCCTTATCCTTTCCCGAGTCTACACATATAAAATGCATCACAATCCGAGCACAAACAACTCCTAAATTCCTTAATTACAAGTCTGAATTTCCCAAGCCCTAAACCCCAAATTTATGACATTTAATCCTCAAATTCCAAGCCTAATCCATCACAAAATAACATAAAAATGAACTTTTAATCCGGGAAACTTACCAGTACTGAAGACTCTCGAATTCCTCCTTCAATTTGCTCCAAAACTATCTCAACCCGCATGCAAAATGGAAGAAACGCCAAATTTTTTGCGGAGGCACCTATTTATACTTTCTGTACAGTTAATCCGCACCTGCAGACCATTCTTTGCACCTGCGGACCCGCACCTGTGATCCCAGGTGCGCACCTGCGAAAATTCACTAAAAGTCCAATTCTCGCACCTTCGGTGCCTCACCCGCACCTGCGGCCCATGCCTCGCACCTGCGGTTTCCCCCAGCCTGGCCTCTTTTCGCACCTGCGCAATGACCTTCACATCTGCATCTATCGCACCTGCAGCTCCCCATCCGCAGGTGCGGCCACACCAGTAAAATAACACCAACAACAATTTTGCTGCAAATTCCTAAGTCCAAACCTCCGTTAACCATCCGAAATCAATCCCGAGGCCCTCGGGATCTCAACCAAACATACCAACATATTCCATAACCTCATTCAAACTTATTCAAACCTTCGAAACACCAAAAATGATGCAAGAACACCAAAATAACATCAAATTCAAGCCTATTAACTTTAAAATTTCTAAATTTCGTCAATGATGCCGAAACCAACCAAAACACATCCGATTGACCTCAAAATTTACACACATATCCAAAATGATATTAAAAACCTGCTCCATTTGTCGGAATTCCATTGCAACCCCGATAGCCTATTTTCCCCTGCCAACCGGAAATCGCCAAAACTAACTTTCACCAATTCAAGCCTAATTCTACACTGGTCATCAAAACTTCATTCCGTATACACTCCTAAGTCCCAAATCACCTAACGAAGCTATCCAAGCCATAAAATTCACATTCCGAGGTCGTTTACCAATAAATCAACTCCCAGTTGAGTTTTTCAACTATTAAGCTAATTTAAGAGACTAAGTGTCTCTGTTCTCACCACGACCACTCCGAACCCGAACCAACCGACCCAAAACAACATAAATCGGCTAAGAAACATATGATAAAGAAGAAACGGGGGAAACATGGCTAATCTCATGGAATGGCCGGGCGAGTCGTTGCATCCTCCCTCTCTTAAACAAATGTTAGTCCTCGAACGGGTCTAGAAACATACCTAGAATCTCGAATAAGTGAGGATATCTGCTCCACATCTCCCGCTCGGTCTCCCAGGTGGCATCCTCCATCAGCTGTCCTCTCCACTAAACCTTCACTAAAGCTATATCCTTAGACCTCAACTTTCTGACATGACGACCCAAAATAGCCCCTGGCGCTACCTCGTATGACATATCACCCTCGAGCTGAACCGTGCTGAAGTCCAAAAATGAGACGGGTCACCAACATACTTCCGAAGCATCGAAACATGGAACACCGGATGAATACTCGATAAGCTGGGAGGCATGGCAAGACTGTAAGACACCTCGCCAATCCTCTAAAGCACCTCAAAAGGCCCAATAAACCGGGGACTCAGCTTTCCCCTCTTTCCAAACCTCATAACACCCTTCATTGGTGACACCTTCAGTAGCACCTTCTCCCCAACCATGAAAGACACATATCGGACCTTCCGGTCCGCATCACTCCTCTACCTAGACTGCGCCGTGCGAAGCCACTCCTGAATAAAATTCACCTTACCCAACACATCCTGAACTTGCCCAATAGCCTAGCCTCGCCCCGCTCAAACCAACCAACCGGAGATCTGCACCTCTTACCATATAAAGCCTCATACAGAGCCATCTGGATACTCGACAGATAACTATTATTATTATATGCAAACTCCGCGAGTGGCAGAAACTAGTCCCATAAACCCCCAAAATCAATGACACAAGCACGCAACATATCCTCCAAAATCTGAATAGTATGCTCCGACTGCCCCTCGGTCTGAGGATGAAATGTTATGCTCAACACGACTTGAGTTCCTTGACTCCCTCTACACGGCCCTCCAAAACTAAGATGTGAACTGAGTACCTCTGTCAGAAATGATAGAAACTGGAACCACATGCAATCAGACAATCTCCCTGATATAAACATCAGCTAACCGCTCCGAAGAATAAGTAGTACCTACAGGAATGAAGTGCGCGGACTTGGTCAGCCGATCCACAATAACCAATATAGCATCAAACCTCCTCGAAGTCTATGGAAGTCCAACTACGAAGTCCATGGTGATCCGCTCCCACTTCTACTCTGGAATATCTAATCTCTGAAGCAATCCACCTAGTCTCTGGTGCTCATACTTGACCTGCTGACAGTTGAGACACTAAGCCATGAACTCAACAATATCCCTCTTCATCCACTTCCACCAATAATGCTATCTCAGATCCTGATACATCTTTGCGGCACCCGGATGGATGGAATACCGTGAGCTATGGGCCTCAGCTAGAATCAAATCTCGAAGCCCATCCATATTAGGCACGAAAATGCGGCCCTGCATCCTGATGACCCCATCATTACCAATAACCACATCCCTGGAATCACCACGACGGACCCTGTCCTGAAGAACGATCAAGTGTGGATCATCATACTGGCATTCTCTAATCTGATCATAAAGAGAAGACCTGGAGGCTACACAAGCCAATACCCGCGGGGGATATGATAGATCCAATCTCACCAACTGACCTAATAAAGCCTAAACATAAAGTGCTAAAGGTCGCTCTGCTACTGGAAGGTAGGCTAAACTCCCCAAACTCTCCGCTCTGCGACTCAGGGCATCGGCCACTACATTGGCCTTCCCCGGATGACATAAAATTGTGAGCTCATAATCCTTGAGAAGCTCCAACCACCTGCTCTGACGCAGATTTAGATCCTTCTGCTTAAGCAGATGCTGCAAACTACGGTGATCATTGAAAATCTCACAATGCACTCCATATAAATAATGACGCCAAATCTTCAAGGCGGGGACAATAGATGCTAGCTCAAGATCGTGCACTGGGTAATTCTTTTTGTGCACCTTCAACTGTCTGGACATGTAGGTAATCACCCTACCATACTGCATCAAAACCTCTCCAAGGCCAACTCTTGAGGAATCACAGTAAACTGTATAGGAACCTGAACCCGTAGGCAAAACCAACATCGGAGCTGTAGTCAAAGCTGACTTGAGCTTCTGAAAGCTCTCCTCACACTCCTCAGTCCACCTGAACTGATCACCCTTCTAGGTTAGTCTGGTCATAGGTGCTGCAATAGAGGAAAATCCCTCTATGAAACAGCGATAGTACCCTGCCAAACCAAGGGAGCTGCAAATCTCGGTAGCTGATGATGGTCTAGGCTAGATCTACACCGCCTCTAACTTCTTCGGATCAATCTGAATACCCTCACTGGACACACGTACCCCAAGAACGCTACTGAATCAAGCCAGAACTCACACTTTGAAAATTTTGCATACAATCTCTTCTCCCTCAAAGTCTGAAGCACAACTCTCAAATGCTGCTCATGATCCTCCCGAGATTGGGAATACACCAAGATATTTTCAATAAACACGATGACAAAAGAATCCAGATAAGTCCAGAATACACTGTGCATCAAGTGAATAAAGGTTGCCGGGGCATTGGTTAGCCCGAAAGACATAACCAGAAACTCATAATGACAATATCTAGTCCTGAAAGCAGTCTTCGGAATGTCTGGCCCCCCGAATCTTCAACTGATGATAGCCAGAACGCAAGTCAGTCTTGGAAAATACCTTGGCACCCTGCAACTGATCAAACAAGTCACCTATACGAGGCAAGGGATACCGGTTCTTCACCGTAACCCTGTTCAGCTGCCGATGATAAATACACATACGCATAGAACCATCCTTCTTATTTACAAACAACATCGGTGCACCCCAAGGTGACACACTAGGCTGAATGAAACCCTTATCTAGGAGTTCCTGAAGCTGCTCCTTTAATTTCTTTAGCTCTGCTGGTGCCATACGATAAGGTGGAATAGAAATAGGCTGAAATCCTGGCACAAGGTCAATACCAAAATCAATGTCCCTGTCAGGTGGCATGCCTGGTAGGTCTGCAGGAAACACGTCCGGAAAGTCACGGACCACAACAACCGATTCAATAGCGGGAGTCTCACTAGTGACATCCCTCACAAAATCCAGATACGATAAACACCCCTTCTCAACCGTATGCTGAGCCTTCAGGTAGGAAATCACCCTGCTAGGCACATACCTAGAAGAACCTCTCCACTCAACCCACGGATATCCTGGCATAGCTAAGGTCACGGTCTTAGCGTGACAATCAAGCACAACATGACACAGAGATAACTAGTCCATGCCCAATATCACATCAAAATCGACCATGCTGAGTAGCAGTAGGTCCACTCGGGTCATACCACACACGGCCGATACACACGGTCCACCATAATAGTATCGTCCACTGGAGTCGACACATGAACAGATGTAACTATAGACTCACGGGGCATATCCCGAAAATGGGCAAAATATGATGAAACATAGGAATATGTAGAACCAGGTTTAAATAAAGCCAAAGCATCTCGATGACAGACTAAGACAATACCTGCGATCACTACATCGGAGGCCATAGCATATGGCCTGGATGGAAACATATACATACGATCCTGACCTCACCTGCTCGACCTCCCCCTCTAGGGCGGCCTCTCGCTGACTGACTACCACCCATGGCTGCCTGGGTGGGTGGTGAAATAATTGGAGATGAAGTCGAAAGCTGGCTCCTCAGCTGAGATGGGCCTCCAAGAAGATGAGGACACTGCCTCCTCATATGCCGAACTCTCCACACTTATAACAACTCCCTGGAGCTAGAGACGAGGACTAAAAGGAACCCCTGGCACCAGAATGGCCACTAGGAGAACTATGCATAGAGGAACCATGAACTGATGGTGCTCGAGCTGCACTCTAGGATGGAAGGGCACCGAATGAAGAATAGCCTGGATGAGAACCGCGGGGACCATGCCCCAAAGATGCACCACTATAGGTTGGGCGGCCTGACCGAGGAGGCATGAAGGAACAACCTCTACCAAGCTGAATCTTCCACCTGGAAGGAGCACTACTAGAACCACCCGATCCACGAGGCCTCTTGACCTCCCTCTCTACCCGCTCCTGGCGGCGAACCGACTCAATATCTCGAGCAACATCAATAACCTGCTCGAAGGTAGCACCTGATACTCTCTCCTGAGTCATAAAAAGGTAGAGCTGATAAGTGAGGCCATCCACGAACCTCCTAATCCTCTCCCTATTAGTAGGGACCAACTCGGTGGCATGACGAGCGAACTCTAAAAATCGCATCTCATACTGCATCACTGATGGCTCCCCCTGACGGAGCTGCTCAAAATGCCTACGTTGCTCATCCTTGTGAGACTGGGGAACATACTTCTCCAAGAAGATAGTGGAGAACTGCTGCCAGGTGAGGGGTGCTGAACCAACAGGCCTACGCCTCTCAAAATACTCCCACCAAGTGAAAGCAACACCAGAAAACTAAAAAGTAGCAAACGAGACCCCACTGGTCTCCAGAATCCTAGCAGTACGAAGCATCCATTGACACTTATCCAGAATACCCTGGGCATCCTCGCCCTCAACACCAATGAATGTTGGAGGCTGAAGTCTACTAAACCTCTCCAGCCTACGCTGCTCATCATCTAGCATAGCTGGGACCACGAAGTCCTGAACTGGAGCAACCGGCTGGGTTGGAACTGCCCCCGGTGTCTGATGGCCCTGAGTAACCTGCTCAGGTGTCCGGGCAACTGGAGTCTAATTCTCTCCCCGGCCTGAGAAGTAGTGGAAACTGCCTGAGCAAGGGTTGTACATACCGTCAAGATCTCAGCCAAGGTCTCCTAAAAACTCGGAATAACAATAGGCACTGTCGGTGCCTGAGCCCGTCCCGCTGGAGTATCTGCGGTGAGGATCTGCTCCTGAACAGTAGGGGGATCAACTGGTACTGCCCTGGCTGCCACACGGGCTGGCCCCTACCTCTACCACAACCTCGACCTTTCGCTGGTCTAGCTGGTGGCTGATCGTGCTGATCGGTAGCGCGAGTCTTCACCATCTGTGAGAGTGAAACAACAGAAATTTAGATTTCCAGAATCAACCAAATGGCACGACAGAATTCAAGAAAAAAAATGAGATTGTTCCTAAGGGTTCTGCAGCCTCTCGAAGATAAGTACAGACGTCTCCGTACTGATCCGAAAGCCTCTACTAAACCTTCTCATGACCGTTGAGTCCTATGTAACCTAGGCTCTAATACCAACTTGTCACGACCCCAAATCCTAAGCCGACCATGATGGTGCCTATCAACTAGTGAGATGGTCCGGTACCTAGATCTGCACACAGAGGTGCAGGGTGTAACGTGAGTACGCCAACTCAGTAAGTAATCAAAGTAACTAAAAACTTGAGTGTAGTGATGAGCATGTCTAAATCATGTAAATCCATATAATGAGTAACAATATAAATGAATAAATCAAGTCAGGAATCTACATTCCGAATATTTCATAAAACTCCAATTTCAATTTTTAAATCTCGCATAAAATCATTTGTCCAACATTATCATCAGAGGCTCAGTGTAAAGAAGAGTGAAAATAGTAGTTTCATAAAATATATTCCCCTCGGGCATAATATCATTCACAATAAAGCCTCTCGGGCAAGCCTCTCAGTCACTCGTGACTCCAGTATCAGTATCTCATGCTCTCACTTAAACACTCTTACTCAGCAAGTACCATGAATACACACAACTGCTGCGGCGGGCAGCCCGATCTAACACATATATATCTATATATATATATCTATATTGTTGCAGCGTGCAACCCGATCCTTATAACATATGCGGCGTGCAACCCGATCCATATAATAGTTGACTGCACCCACTAGGGGTGTACAGACTCCAGAGGGGATCTTACAGCCAAGCGCTATATTTGTTGCAGCGTGCAACCCGATCCAATACGTATATTGTTGCAGCGTGCAGCCCGATCCATATATAACATATATTGCTACGGCGTGTATCTCGACCCATATATAATCTATATTGTTGTGGCGTGCAACCCGATCCATGTGTAATCTATATTGCTACGGCGTGCATCCCGATCCATATGTAATATATAACATATATATTGCTGCGGCGTGCAACCCGTCCCATAACTATCCTCACATACTAGGTGCTAGGACTCACTCAGTCATCCTCATAAGCCACTCTGGCAATTCATCTCAACTCATGGGACTCAGCCCAAAATGCCTCTCAAAGTTTCAAACAATGCGATAGTAGTAAGAATAAAAACAAGTAGGAAACATGACTGAGTTCACAATTGTTCTGTCAGGATAGTGTGAGAATAGTGTAAAAGTACCCCTGAGGGTCTAAACAGGTCGGTACAAGGCCCCAAACATGGCTCACAGCCCATAAGAAGTATAAATTTCTAAGATGCAGGATATTGCAAGGTTTTAAATCGAATACGCGGCTTAATAATCGCTACGGGATGGACCAAGTCATAATCCCTATCAGTGCACGCCCACACGCTCGTCACTTAGCATGTGCGTCACCTCATTTACCAAAACATTATCAAATAATGGGGTGTCATACCCTCAAGTTTAGAGTTACATTCGTTACTTACCTCAAAACAACCCAAAAGCTACTTCACGATGCTCTTGCCCCTCGAATTGGCTCCCAAATGCTCCCAATCTAACCAAAACCAGATTAACATCATCAATATACGCTAAAGGAACAAAATCCAATTGAAAACTATCAATTTTAAGCACAATTCCCGAAATTGGCCAAACCTGAGCCCCGGGCCCGCGTCTCGCAATTTGATGAAAATCGCGTCACAAGAATCCTTATCCCTTCCCGAGTCTACACATATAAGATGCATCACAATCCGACTACAAACAACTCCTAAATTCCTTAATTACAAGTCTCAATTTCCCAAGCCCTAAACCCCCAATTTATGCCATTTAATCCTCAAATTCCAAGCCTAATCCGTCACAAAATAACATAGAAACGAGTTTTTAATCCGGGAAACTTACCTCCACTGAAGACTCTCGAATTCCTCCTTCAATTTGCTCCCAAACTAGCTCAACCCGCATGCAAAAATGGAAGAAATGCCCAAAATTTCGCGGAGGCACCTATTTATACTTTCTGTACAGTTAATCCGCACCTGCGGACCATTCTTCGCACATGCGGACCCGCACCTGCGGTCCCAGGTGTGCACCTGCGAAAATTCACTAAAAGTTCAATTCTCGCACCTGCGGCTTCGCAGGTGCGGCCCATGCCTCGCACCTGCGGCTTCCCCCAGTCTAGCCTCTTTTCGCACCTGCGCACTGACCTTCGCACCTGCGGCCATCGCACCTGCGGCTCCCCATCCGCAGGTGTGTCCACACCAGTAAAATAACACCAACAACAATTTTTGCTGCAAATTCCTAAGTCCAAACCTCCGTTAACCATCCGAAATAAATCCTGAGGCCCTCGGGCCCTCAAAAACATACCAACATATTCCATAACCTCATTCAAACTTAATCGAACCTTCGAAACACCAAAAACGACGCAAGAACACCAAAATCATATCAAATTCAAGCCTATGAACTTTGAAATTTCTAAATTTCGCCAATGATGCCGAAACCAACCAAAACACATCCGATTGACCTGAAAATTTGCACACATATCCAAAATGACATTTCGAACCTGCTCCAACTATCGGAACTCCATTCCAACCCCGATAGCCTATTTTCCCTACCGACCAAAAAATCCCCAAAAACTACCTTTCACCAATTCAAGCCTCATTCTACACCGGACATCAAAACTTCGTTCCGAACACACTCCTAAATCCCATTCCGAGGTCGTTTACCAATAAGTCAACTCCCAGTTGACTTTTTCAATTATTAAGCTAATTTAAGAGACTAAGTGTCTCTATTCTCACCACGACCACTCCGAACCCGAACCAGCCGACCCAACACAACATAAATAGGCTAAGCAACATATGATAAAGCAGAAACAGGGGAAACGGGGCTAATCTCACGGAAAGACCGGCCGGGTCGTTGCACTCGGGGCCTCAACCAAATATACCGACACGTCATATATCATGACACGAACTTAGTTGAACCCTGTTACACTAAAAAATATCATCAAAACACCAAATAAGTCTAAAATTCAATTCTAAGGATTCCTAAACTTCTGAAATTCGCCAATGATGCCGAAACCAACAAAAACATGTCCGAATGACCTGAAAATTTGCACACACATCCAAAATGACACTACAAACCTGTCCCAAATTCTGGAATTCCATTCCGACCCCGATAGCTAATTATCCACTGTTGATCAGAAAGCGTCAAAAACTCAATTTCGCCTATTCCAGCCTAATTCTATTCCGGACCTCCGAAAAACATTCCGAACACACTTCTAAGTCCCAAATCACCTAATGAATCTATCCGCGCCATAAAAACCACATTTCGAGATCATATACCTATAAGTCAACTTCTGGTTGACTTTTCCAACTATGACCAAGTTAATAGACTAAGTGTCTCATTTCTCTCCAAAAATCGCTCCGAACCTGAGTCAACCCTCCTAACACAACATGATGAAGATGAACCACATATAATGAACCAGAAATGGGGGAAACAGGGCTAAAACTCTCCGAACGACCGATCGGGTCGTTACAATAAAGCACCAATATTTATCAAATATCAAAAAGCCAACCCGAGCTCGCCTCCCAAAACTTTACAAAAGTCATAAATAGTGACTACACATTGAAATACAAGTCCAAATATAAAAGTTTCATCCATATCCGACTCCGAATCGGGGTTTAGATCTCTATTTTTCATTTTAGAAAAGTTTTGCCTAAATCCCCAATTTTCTCACTTCGATTCACTAATCAAAAGCCAAAATCAAGGATGGAATCATGAACAATAATCAAATATGAGTCAAGAATACTTACTCAATCCAAGTGGTTGAAAATCTCCATAAATATTGTCCAATCCGAGCTCCCAATATCAAAGTATGGTAAAACGGGCTCAAAGTTCCAAAATAAGAATGTAAAGGTCTGCTCAGTGATACCCTTCGCGAACACGGGCCAAGCCTCGCGTTTGCAAGCACAACATTCACTAGCATATGCAAACGCGGTTTCCCACCCGCAAACGCGAAGGCCAAAATCCTGACGAGCCCGTCCGACCTTCCCTCTGTGCGAACGCCACGCGTAAGTCGTGAACGCAAAGGTCACTGCCCACCAAGCTCCACGAAATATGACACTGCCCAAAACAACCTCCGTGATCATGAGACCATCTTTGCAATAGCGAAGCACACCAGACATCAACAATTTTAGCAGTTCCAAATTTTTTCAAAATGATTTGGAATCCATCTAAAACACTACCAATCCCCTCGAAACTCCTTCCAATCATACCAACTAATCCCAAATTATAACGCGGGCCTACTCGAGATTTCAAATAAAATGGAATAACATTAAAACTACAAATCGCACCTCAAATCAAGCTTAATGAGGTAATCAACTTCCAACTTTCAAAAGTCATGTTGAACCAGGTCTAATCAACTCAGAATAACCTCAAATTTTGCACAGAAGTACCAAATGATATAAATAAACTATTCCAACTCACAGAACGAAATCTGATCTCGATAGCCTCAAAGTAATCTCCCAGTATAATCTATAAACTTCTAAACTTTCCAATTTCAAAGATTCGCTAAAAAGAACCAAATCAACCTAGGAACCTCTAAATCTAAATTTTGAACATACGCCTAGGTCCAAAATCACCATACGAACCTATTGAAACTATCAATACACCATTCACGGATCGTTTACATTGAAGTCAAACTCCCGTCAACTCTTATAACTTAAGCTTCCAACCTTGGAACTAAGTGTTTCAATTCAATCATTCCCGAAATCAAACCAACCATCCTGCAAGTCACGTAAAAAAATACACATACGGGAAGCATCAGATGGGGAAAAGGGGCTCAAATATAAAAACAACAAGCTGTGTCATTATATGAATGTGAAGACTCACTTACCCAGCCACCCCGTGAATGCAACATGCCATCGCGAACGTAAAGTCTTCCTTCAGCTCCCAGAATCCTTCTTCGCGAACGCGGGACTCCTTCTGCAAACATGACAAAAAACTTCCCCTAGACCCAAAATTCACTATGTTATCACGATGAAGGGTGTGACACCAGCAAAAATTTGCATCACCAAAAATGCTTTGTGTGGTCTAAAACTCACCCCGAGCAACCCGGTACCCCGTCTAATCATACCAATAAGTTCCATTAACACTACCCGAACTTATCCAAAGCTTCCAAACACGTACGATAACATTACATCAACGGATCGAATATCAAATCAAAAGTTTCATATCTCTTAACTACAAGAACACCCAAGCTTCAAACCAAGCGTATGATTCAAGCCCAAACAATCCGGATCACAACCAAACTTTGCACAAAAGTTCCAAAATATTAAATGAACCTGTTCCAAGTAATGGAATAACAATTGAATCTGATATCATCAAAGTCAACTATCGGTCAAACTTATGAACTCTCCAAACCTTCAAATTACCCATTTTCGGTAAACAGAGCCAAAACCTTCTATGAACCTCAGAATCCAAATCCGGACATACGCCTAATTTTAGAATCACTATAAGAACCTATTGGAACTATAAAATCACCAATCTAAGGTTGTATACACAAAATTCAAACCTTGGTCAACTCAAGCAACTTAATCTTCCAAAATGAGACTTAGTGTCCAAATCACTCTCAACTCTTCCGGAAACCAAACTTATCCCCGTGAGTCACGAGATAACAAATATACATATAGGAATCATCAAATAGGGGAACATGGATCAAATACACAATATGATCAGTCGGATCATTAAATCCCCCCTTCCTCCCCGTAAAAAATGATCATCCTCAAACGGGTTTAGAAACATACTTGGAAGGCCATAGTACATTCATTAATTAGATGTGGCCCCAGACCGTTCACGGATTGATGTACCTGATCCCTCATCTCAGCTACTATCAAGGGAGAATACCTAGCGAATGAATCAAACTTAATGTTGTAGTCTCGCATGCTTATGTCTCCCTGTTGAAGATTCGGGAACTTATCAGCCCTGGCCTGTCGTATTTCCACTAGAAGATAGTGACTTAATAATGCTTCTGAGAACTCCATCCACATTATTGAATGTGCAGTCGATCCCCTGGACTGCTCCCAAGACTCAAACCATAGAACGACTAATCTCTCAGCTGTGAGACACTAGCTCTACTGCTTCATTCTTGGTGGCGTGCATGACCTATAACATCCTCTGAAACTGATCTATAATCTTCGGTGGGTCCTCTTCAGGGTTTGATCCTATAAATACTAGAGGATCCATGTTAATTAAATCCGGCGAACCCTTTCACTAGTGGACCTTTCCAATGATCCAAAACATGTACCATGATGATGTTCCTGCACAACCACCAATCAATAGCTGCACTGCACTTTGCACGTCCTAGTCAAAAGTGGCAGGTGGGGGAACTGGGGGGTATCGGGGCCCCTTTGAGCTCTTCTGGTGCTAGAAAAGGCGGAGAAGTCTGAGATGGTGTGTTACTCTAATCCTCCTTCTAGCCCACGCTATCAGGTGGCACATTACTGGTACCTTCTCTTACAGCTGTATGCAACCTCTTTAGTCATCTGCTTCCTGGTTGTCGGCATCACTATTTTATGAAACAAGATAGATATTAGGAATTAAATTCATATGACTCTACTCTATCACATGATCTAGAATGAGAATAAAGAACGATACTCATAAATTCCTCATCGACTCATGTTTATAAGTATGGTGCACAACACATCCATAAATAAGACTACTACACACGGCTTGTAGATTCCCTAGGACAAACATGCTCTGATACCAAGTTTGTCACATCCCAAACTGGAAGGGCATGACTGGTATCCGGGCCTTACTTACGGAGCAACAACATAATGTAAGTAAGTACCATTATAGCATATATAAGTGGGCCTAAAGGCCATTATAAGATTATCTGACAAAGCATGAGAGACTAAACAACGATAAATAACCAAAAAGGATATACATAAATGAATACATGAGATATACAGGCCGGTGAGGCTGTACAAACTTCTGTACACAGGATATTAGTCTAAAAGTTTCTAAAGAGTACATAAAAATCATAAGGTCAGGACACAACGTCGCCATACCCATAAGCATATGTATATAAGCATACCGAATCAAAAGGCAACTCTAGAGCAAGTGGAGTGCACCAACACTTTCTGCTGAGATGGTAACCTACTGAGGAGGATCATCAACCTGTCTATCGTACCTATAGGCTTGAAATGCAGCATCCTCAGGCAAAAAGGGACATCAGTAGAAATAAAGTACCGAGTATGTAAGGCAGGAAAGCATAAGGAAAAACATTAATGTAAATAGAGATAAGGAAGAGACAACATGTAACTTTGAATGTTGTTGAGGGTGTATGAAATGCATGTTTTCATTTAAAAATGTATACGTATATATAAGAAACTCTGTGGGGCTGTAATATCATTATCAAGCCGCTCTTCGGGGCTAACATCATCATAACGTACTCGACTGTAGTGGTGTGCTAGGTCTCATACCCGAATGACTATAACATGGCTCGGTGTCATAATATATATATATATATATATATATATATATATATATATATATATATATATATATATATAGATTGTTACACCCCATATTTTTGTACATAAGGGTACGTCGTAAATAAATTGATATAAGCTCAGAAATGATAGCATCTTTCAAAAGTATACAAAGTTAGTAATCATGTTAACATGGGGTTACAAAAATTTAAGATCATGAATACCAAGTACCAAGAGGGTTTGAAGTCTTAGAAGCTAAACAAATTGAATAAAATAAGTTTCATCGAAAGTCGACAAGTTGTGAATATTATAACATGTATTTTTGGGGTGAGACTAGGGTGCTTAACTTTATAAGGAGATTATGCTATGAGTTATTTTAGTCGTATGATATTCTTGTGTTATGTTTTGGGTTCAAGTGAGTTATGGAACAAAAGTTTGCAAAGGTCATCACAAGTTACATTCATAGATGTTCTGAAAGATAGGTAAAATGTAGCTGAGCGTTTCTACAAATATACTTGAAATTATGGGATGATCCACATATAATATTGATGATCTACGAGTCTAGTTTTCTAAAATATTAAACCGTTCATTGATAGGACATTAGACTAGAGAGATACTTGTAGTTTTGCGAGACTGCATAGGTGACAAGTAGGTGTGTCACTAAAGCTTTTAGAACAAAACATGTCGTGTGTTATATGAGGTCTTTTTGGGACATATTATATACCAAATTGTAGGACTTTGAATTTAGTTTCTAACACTCTTAACCATTTATTCATACGACGTCCGGATAAAACGTATAAGCATCGGAAGAAGGGCTAATGCTAGGGTGCCAAGCCAGCATCTCTTTGACTTTTCAAAGTTGATATGTATAGGTTTTAAATCGTCTTTCTCTTCATTGTTTTTTCATAGAACAAAAACCTAGAACCCCCATAAAACTTACCCTTAAGCTATCTACAATGGTTTCAAAGAATATTACCATCCCGGGTACGAAATCAAGAAGTGATAATATTAGAACGATCCATACGACGTAAGTATCGCTATATCGCCTCTCTCTTTCTTTGTAGTTTGAGTTTTGGAAGGTACTTCATTGTTATGAAAACGCCTAATTTTTTTATTTAAGCTTTTAAATATCAATTCAGGTTGATTAATTTGTTTCCTAATAGTTAGAACTCACGGGACGATGATCGAAAGTCGTGAGTTCGATTTATTTCACTTTTAGTGGACTATTTTATAGTCCACTCATGTTGGCCTCTTTTGCTGATGTTTTATGGAGGTTTGGAGGATAAAAGGTGTGGATAAACACCACATAAGACATAATGGTGGGCTGATCGTTCCTAGGTACATTTTTTAGGTTGTTTGACACTACTTTGGTTGTCGTTTTGTGTATGAAGTGATTAGGGTGTGTGGGATGTTTTGTGGTATATTGTGATGGAGATAAAGTTGGAAAATGATGCATACATGTTGTTATAGTTATTTTCTTGTTGTTGTTGTTGATATATGGTATTGGAGGAGGTCCTTGTTACAGGGGAGATGCTGCCCAAATTTATGTAAACGAGCTACTAGTTTAAGTTACAGATTTAGCCTTTACTCAGTACTGATTTTGAATCTCCTTATGTTGTGGTAGATTGAGTTGAGTTGAGGTATTTGAAGAACTACTTGGAAGGTATTAAGGACTCAACGGAGTTAAAGGCTAAACCTTCTTCATTTTGGCATGATCCTGTAACTACATGCGTTTATTACGAGGCATAAAGAGAAGTTCTTATTCCTGGATTTGTGTACATTATCCTAGTCTCATAAGATACACTATTCTCCCTTATTGGGACCTTATATTCAGTTAAGTATTGTCTTCTTTTAGTCAGGAGAGCATAGAGTCTATATATATAAAGTATTACAGTATTTCATCACCACCGAGCTACAATCGGTGGGCAGACCCCTATTGGGCAACTTCTAATCAGATGATAAGTTATATACCAATCCTACCGTGGCTGACGGACTATGAGTGAGCCCAGAATCACCGAGATACATAGCCTAATATGGAAGAGCGCCTATTTGCGAGCCTACTATGGCAGAGCAGTTACACATACCGAGCCTTATAGGACCGGACATCTATTTTACTTACTATATCGAGAGAGAAGAGTCAGTATCATCAGGTAAGCATATCTTCATATTATATTTAACTCCCAAGTACTTTCAGTTATTATATTATCAGTTCAGTTTCAGCTTTTAGTTATTTTGTTGCCTTACATACTCGATACATTATTTCGTACCAACGTCCCTTTTGCTGGGGACGCTGCATTTCATGCCTGCAGGTCCTGATAGACTGTTGGATAGACCTTCCCGATAGACAAAATCAAACATCAACTTGGTTGGTAAGCTCCACTTCCTCGGAGTTACCAGGTGTATAACTTGGGGTACATTTTATATACACAGGTTTGATGGGTAGGTCGAGGCCCTTTTTCGACCATGATACAGTTCAGTTATCCCTAGAGATTTATAGACGAGTCCTGTACATTTTTTATGTCATTACTGTGGCGTTACCAGCCCTATGTAGATGTTTAGTTTGGTACTGCTGGTTGTAGACGTTATTTTTAGATGATTCAGAATATGGCCTCATCGGCCTAAGTTGAGGGTTACTCCTCCAGAGTTCATAGTTACAGAGTGGTACATTCGGGACGAGTATGGCACCGGGTGCCGGCCACGCCTCTTCAGGTTTGGGGCGTGACAAACTTGGTATCAAAGCAGTTCTATCTTAAGGAGTCTACAAGTCGTGTCTAGTAGAGTCTTATTTATGGGTGTGTACTGCACCACAACTATAAGCAGGATGCTACAGGGCATTTAGGATGGTCACTCTTTCTTCTTACTCTAGCTAGTGTGGTCGAGCTCAGTTGTAAGAATTCAAACTTCTAAATTTTATTTTATTTGTAATACAATGACACCTACATCGAGAGAGACAGTTGGTATGAGATTGAATGTGGCTGTGGAAGAGTTGAGTCAGAAGAACTCGATTTTGCATCATGCTTATGATGATTAAATGTGAGGTCTTCAGCAGATCATGTGTGTACTAAGACATGTAAGCTTCTTGATAAGGAACCCTAAGGCATGAATATATATCCACCTATATGGTAAAAAGTAATAAGAGAATCAAAAGGTAGATACACCTTTCAACAATTAACAGAAGCAAGGTGAAGGAGGGTATGAGGTACTCAGTTAGTGGATATTATCAGTATTTACAACAGGCAGAGAAATATAAATATTCTAAGTTACCTTCAGCACTAACATCAGTATGTACAATTGGTCACACCTATCTCAGCTATGCTCTATAGGATCTAACATATATAGTTTAAGAGAAGGAGGGATATCATGATGCAACCGAGGTTAGAGTAACCCAAAATGGTGGATGTGAATTCCACCTATGTAGAAGGGTGATTATGAAAGATAAAGAAAATACGATGCGAGATTTAATGGTAAGTAACCTAAACATGAAGAAGGTACGAGATACTCAAGTGCAGAAGGATGTGAATAGTCCAGACTTCATATAGAGGGCTAGAAGCGTCGTGATTGTAATCCAAAATTGATAATGGTGTCGTCCATGGCATATCTTCTAGCCTATGGTTTCGAGGTACCGAGAGGACTAGTTAAGAGAGTAAAGAATGGTTAGAGATGATGTGATGTCTCGCTTGAAATTCCAGAATAACGTGAGGAAATTTATTGTGCTAGCAAGTTAAAGGAAGGTTGTGAGTAGTATAAATAGATATGTGTAGGTCTCAAGCTAAAGTATGGTAGGACGACAAGGTTTTAGGTAGACGGGAGTAAGGATGAGAAAAGTTAAGTGAGAAGGTGACGAGAATAGGTAAGTCTGCGGTATTAAACACATCAAAACAACAGAGCTGATGCTTTCGTAAGTTATAAAGAACTCAGTACAACCTGAATGTACTCGGAGGAGTTTAAGACTAGGAGCATTTGGAAAAGAGGGAACACTGCCCTGTTAATAGAATAAGGGTGTAATTGTGATAAATGATAAGTGGATGAAATTTAGGCCTTCGATTGAGTAATGATTTAGAGAAACGAGAAAGCAATAGTCGTAAGTTCGACAAAGTACCAAGTGAAGGACTTCAGTACACCTATAGATGCCTAGAGGGACAACTTGTCATAGTTCTGTACATGCTTACAAAGTGAGGCTTAGAGATTGGATAATAGTTGGAGGAAAAAGGAGAAGAGTCGCATAGGCTCACATACAGGGATAGAGTCGTAGAGGCTGCATGACAAAAGTAGAAACAATAATGAGATTGGAAGAATCCCGACCACAGGCCGTGGTGCGAGAAAGAGCCCTAAATGGGGGAATGCTCTGGGCTTTGGATTTATTCACAAAACAGTTTCCTAGATGTGAAGGAAAGCAATAAAGTATTTGTAAGAGCTATAGTTTATGATACTGATAAGCGTATCATTTAACATACGAGGACGAATGTTCCAAAAGGGGGAATGATGTTACACCCCATATTTTCCTATGTAAGAGTACATCGTAAGTCAATTGATGTAAGCTCATAAATGACATCATCTTTGAAAATTTTACAAAGTTAGTTAATCATGTTAACATGGAGGCTACAAATATTTAAGATCATGAATACCAAGTCCAAGAGGATTTGAAGGCTTAGAAACTAAACGAATTGAAGAAAATAAGTTTCGTCGAAAGTCGACAAGTTGAGAATGTTATAACATATACTTTTGGGGTGAGACTAGGGTGCTTAATATTATAAGGATATTATTATATAGTTATTAGGTCACATGATAGTCATCTGTTATGTTTTGAGATCAAGCGAGTTGTGGAACAAAAGTTTGCAAAGGTCATTACAAGTTACATTCATAGATATGCTGAAAGATAGGTCAAATGTAGCTGATCTTTTCTACCAATATACTTGGAATTATAGGATGATATACACATCAAACTTCCAATATACAAGTCTAGTTTTTAACGCATTAAACCTTTTGTCGATACGACATCGGAGTAAAGAGATACTTGCTATTTTGCGAGACTGCGCAGATTGCATAGGTAACAAGTAGGTGCGTCACTAAAGCTTTTTGAGCAGTACATTTCGTGCATTATATAAGATATTTTTGTGACATATTGTATAAAAAATTTAATACCTTGTAATTTAGTTTCTAACACTCTTAACCATTCATTCATACAAAATCCAGATAAAAAGATATAAGCGTCGGAAGAAGGGCTAATGCTAGGGTGCCAAGCTAGCACCTCTTTGACTATTCTAAAGCATATATATATATATATATATATATATATATATATAGGTTATAAATCGTCTTTCTCTTAATTGTTTTCATAGAACAAAACCACATAAACCCCTTAAAACTTACCCTTAATCTCTACAAAGGTTCCAAAGAAGATTAACATCCCGGGTATGAAATCAATAAGCAACAACATTAGAACGATCCCTACTGCGTAAGTATCGCTATATCGCCTCTCTCTTTCTTTATAGTTTTAGTTTTGGAAGGTAATTCATAGTTAAGAAAAAGTCTAAATTTATGTATTTAAGATTTTAAATATCAAGGAAGGTTGATAAATTTATTTTCTAATAGTTAGAACTCACGGGACGGTGATCTGAAGCCGTGAGTTCGATTTATTTCACTTTTAGTGGACTGTTTTGTAGTCCACTCGTGTTGTCCTCTTGTGCTGATGTTTTATGGAGTTTTGGAGGAGAAAAGGTGTGGAGAAACACCACATAATTACAGAATGGTGAGATGATCGTTCGTCAGTACATTTTTTAGGTTGTTTGACACTACTTTGGTTGTCGTTTTATGTATGAAGTGATTTGGGTGTGTGGGCTGTTTTGTGGTATATAGTGATGGAGATAAGGTTAGAAAATGATGCATACTGGTTGTTATTGTTGTGTTCTTGTTGTTGTTGGTATATGGTATTGGAGGAGGGTCTTGTCACAGGGGAGATGCTTCCCTAATTTACCTAAACGAGCTACTAGTGTAAGTTACAAATTTAGTCTTTACGCAGCTCTGATTTTGAATCTCCTTATGTTGTGGTAGATTGAGTTGAGTTGTTTGAATAATTGATCTCGGAGTTACCAAGTGTATACCTTGGAGTCCATTTTATATATACAGGTTTGATGGGTAGGTCGAGGTCCTATCCTGACCATGATACAGTTCAGTTATCCCTAGAGCCTTGTAGACAAGTCCTGTTTATTTTTTTATATCATTATTGTGGATTTACCAGCCCTACGTAGATGTTTAGTTTGGTATTGATGGCTGTAGACGTTATTTTCAGATGATTCATAATATTGGATGATCGGCCTATGTTGAGGTTTACCCCTCTAGAGTTCACAGTTGCATAGTGGTACGCTCGGGCCGAGTACGGCACCGGGTGCCAGCCATACCTCTTCAAGTTTGGGGCGTGACATATATATATATATATATATATATATATATATATATATATATATATATATATATATGAGTTACACATGAAAAGACATCCTAAACCTTTTAGAATAGTGTATGGTCGATAACCTCTTAATAGATTATGGGAATAACATCATCAATATATGTTTCACTAAGAGTCAGAGATCAATATAATGGATTAGAAATACATCATGGGAGAAAAATACATAAGCTTCTAAACTACTAAGAGTAGAGTCGTTATAAGTATTGTTCGTTTATGTTTCGTTCATTTAGAATCATGCCAAAAGAAGGAATGAAAGTGATTTAACATACCTTGGCCAATATTGCCTCAACAATCCAAACACATACATCGTGTAAGGCACCTCAATTTACATAGTAACAAGTACATAAAATATTACAAGCGAATTACTAGTTAACATGACAAGTGACAATCTCGGATTGGACCTAACTAAAACCCATTTACCCTTAGCAAGCCTTTACTTCAATACAAACACATATCCATCATAACAAAAAGTTTATTTAATGGTTTTCCAACCTTATATCCATCATCACAAGAACAATAAACAACCCCAACAGGAGGTAACAACAACATGAACAACTTCCAAATATTATGTGTCCATTTATTCTTCTAGCTGATAACCTCATCCATAAAACCAACAGATAGACAAGCATAATAATAAAACAACATCACAACCAATATATTTCCCATAATTTTCGGCCACATGAAGCCATATATACCACTCCTAAATAGTCCAGCATGAGACAACAACACCTTACACCAATTCATGTGTTATCTTATAGTTTATCATCCAAACAACTTAACCATCATACAAAATAAGCTTAAGCACAAGCAATAGGATATTATACTTGCCTCATCCAGTAGAAAAAACCTACAATCCAAGATTTACTTAACTCACAACAACCCACGATCAAACCACAACACCATAGAGGTGATATGCTTCACCTTAGCTAACCTTTGATGTCAAATTTGGATATAAACACTTGGTTTTCACCTTGAACCCTTTGGGAACTGTCAAGAGGTCTTAAGAGAGTGAGAGGATGAAGTTTGGTCGGAAAATGACTAGAAATGAACCTTCCAACCACTATAAGACATTCACAGGTCGGCCACCGCCTAAGCGGGTCCCAAAAAGGAGTTGTCTCTGCAGTATCGCAAAAAATATAAATATCTCTATGTTGATACCCAATTTTTTCTCAAATTATTTTTTAATTTGTATTTACACCTTCAAAATCAGGCTTTCATAGCAATTGGTATTTTTTTTATAATTTTTCCATATTTGTTAATTTATCCAGTATTTTATTTCTAATAATTAATTACAAAATTAAATTACAAATGATTTCAAAAATATTTCTTGACTTAATTTATTATTTTTGGTCCTATTAAGACAAAATGTCACGACCCAAAATCCCTAAGGTCGTGATGGCGCCGGACATCAAGGTCAGACAAGCCAAAACATTAATTAATTGAAATAACTTTCCGTTTTAAAACATTTATGAAAACACTTCCTTTCACTTCATTACATAATAACCAAATAAAAGTCTGTTAATTAAAACAATGGTTTAAAGATTACACTTAAGCAATTATATCCCGATACATATCCCAGAACCCGGTGTCACAAGTACATGAGCAATTTCTAAGAATTCAACAATCATTACAAGCATGTCCGAAATACAACTGGACAAGGAAATTTAAATTAAATAGGTACAGTACGAAGGAGATTCTGTCAGCTGCGGATCGCCTCCGGATGATGCAGTTCGCCTAAGTCTCCGAATCCTCCACATTGCTATGAAAGTACCTGTGCAATAAAAATGCGCAACAAGTGTAGCATGAGTACGAAACAACATGTACTCAGTAAGTCGTCTGCCTAACCTCAGAGAGGTAGTGACGAGAGGTCGAATTAGACACTCACTAAGGGCCAGAAATTTATTTAACAGTGTAAAATGAACACGATAGGCATGTAAAGATAGTAAAGCAACATGTATGTAAGGCACTGAACTCCAAGTAAATACTGGAAATAAACAACAAATACCACTTTCTCATTATTTTCCAAACACCTTAAATAAACAATTGCCTCTTTATTTTCTCCCAAATATCTTATCACTTCAAAATCATGTAGAAAATATTTAACAGTTTAACATGCGCATACGGGATAAGAACAACCGGCCTGAGCCGTCATAATAATCACTCTGTGCACTGNTGTAGCATGAGTACGAAACAACATGTACTCAGTAAGTCGTCTGCCTAACCTCAGAGAGGTAGTGACGAGAGGTCGAATTAGACACTCACTAAGGGCCAGAAATTTATTTAACAGTGTAAAATGAACACGATAGGCATGTAAAGATAGTAAAGCAACATGTATGTAAGGCACTGAACTCCAAGTAAATACTGGAAATAAACAACAAATACCACTTTCTCATTATTTTCCAAACACCTTAAATAAACAATTGCCTCTTTATTTTCTCCCAAATATCTTATCACTTCAAAATCATGTAGAAAATATTTAACAGTTTAACATGCACATACAGGATAAGAAAAACTGGCCTGAGCCGTCATAATAATCACTCTGTGCACTACCGAGGATCGAACGACCCATACCACAAGTGCACCTCTCAATATAATAATCCTCTCTGTGCACTGCCGAAGATCGAATGACCCGTCCCATAAGTGCACCTCTAAATATAATAATCATATCTATGCATTGCCGAGGATCGAACGACCCGTACCAAAAGTGCATTCTAAACCCGCTGTGGCGTACGGCCCGCTCCCATGAGAGTAGGGGAAATAACACTATGCTCGCGGAATGTAAATTGCGAAGCGGTCACATGCATACATGCACAATCAACAATCCACCTCGAATATATCGGGAACACAAATACTCAAGTAAATGACTGATTTCTCTTTTAAAAACCACAAATAGCATTTAAACCCTTTTTTCGAAATTCACTTGCCGAGTTTTATATAACGTTTGATAACAAAACCTTATTCGGAAATACAATTGCCCGCGAAGGAAATAAATTCTCTTTTTAGATGATTTAGAAAATAAACTCTAATCTTCCTTAGTCATTAAATTCCAATTTCGATTATATTAGCAGTCTAACATCACAGACAAGATCACAGGTACAACAGGTAAGGCATGCTGGTGGGTCCTAGGCTACCCGAACATGGCATAGTAGTAGCTACGTACGGAATCCCGTCACCTCGTGCGTACGTATCCCCCGAAGATAATAGCATGTATTGAATTAATTAACCTAGGGGGACGATTCCCCCTCACAAAGTTAGAATGGAGACTTACCTCGCTCCGAAATTCCCACACCGACTTCCAAGCCCCTCCATTGACTCCAACGGACGCACAACGCTCCGAAACTACCACATAATGGAAAAGAAATGAAAATTCATCCTAATACTCACAAAAAATTCAGATTATATACTTTCCCAACCCCGCTCGGAGAAAAGACCAAAATACCCTCGGGCTCACATGCCCGAAAATTCAAAATTCTCGAAGATACATTCTACCCATAGCCCTACTAGCTCAATCATGCAATTTACTCTACATTCCATACTCAAATTCATGGCTAAATTCCAAATTTACATTTTCTAGGTTTCTTCAAAAATTTCCCAAATCCCTACCAATTTCCATGCCTAATCCACGCATATAATCTTGTATTCATCTAAAAAATGGAAGGAGTTTACTTACCTTGATGCCTGGCGAGAATCCCCCTTGAAATGCTCTCCAAAAATCGCCCATGACAATAAAAAATGGGTGAGAAATGACATAAACCCGTCTTTAGAACATTCTGCCCAGGTCTCTTTCGCACCTGCGATCCAATGGCCGCTCCTGCGGCTCCGCACCTGCGGAAATTCCATCGTAGGTGCGACTCTGACTTGACCCAGCTAATTCCCGCTCCTGCGATCCCCTCTTCGCACCTACGATTTCGCAGGTGCGACCAATCTTCCGCACCTGCGGCCTCCTCAGCTCCAACCCCAATCTCGCACCTGCGACGCCCTTAGCCGCACCTGCGGTCAAAGCCCCGCAGGTGCGATTACACCAGATGACAGCAAGCTTCAACCCTTTTTCCAACTTTAACTTTGATCCGTTAACCACCCGGAATCCACCCGAGGCCCCCCGAGACCCCGTCCAATCACACCAACCTGTCCCAAAATATGACACAGACTTGCTCGAGCCCTCAAATCACATCAAACAACGCCGAAATCACGAATCGCACTCAAATCCAATTCTTTAAGAACTTAGAATTTCAAACTTCTACATCCGACGCCGAGACCTATCAAATCACACCCGATTGACCTTAAATTTTGCACACAAGTCATATTCAGCATTACGTACCTGATCCAACCTCTGGAATCGCATTCCGACCTCGATATCAAAACATCCACTTCCGGTCGGATTTCTCAAAAACCTTCAAATTCCTATCTTTAGCCAAATGACTTCAAAATGACCTACAGACATCCAAATTCACCTCCGATCGTGCTCCTAATTCTAGAATCACTATATGGAGCTATTCCCAGACTCGAAATCCCAAACAGACATCACCCTCACTGATATGCACTTCAAGCCAAATTCATGAAATCCTTCTAAAAGGCTAACTTCCACAATATACGCCGAAGCACTCCCGGGTTATCCAAACCCCGAGTCGGACATACATCTAAGTCCGAAATCATCATACGAACTTGATGGAACCTTCAAATCCTGATTCGGAGGTCGTTTACTCAAAATTCCAATCTTAGCTGATTTCTCCAACTTAAGGCTTCTGAAATGAGAATTTTGTTTCCAAATCAATTCTAAACTTCCTGGAATTCAATTCCGACTACGCCCACGGGTCATAATACCTGAAACAAAGCTGCTCACGACTTCAAACCGCTGAACGACGCGTTAGGGCTCAACGACTGGTCGGGTCGTTACATTCTCCCCCACTTAAACCGACGTTCATCTTAAAATGTGCCAAGAACTACTCTGGAGTTATCTGAAATCACCGTTTAACATTTCGAGCACCTTCCCGTGCTACCACAACCTAGTCGAGCACAATAGCTTGATCAAATCTGGAGATTTCTTATTTATTCCATATAATAAGCTCAAAATTCATTCAAACACCTAAAATTTTCTCTAGCCCGGCCTAGTTTCAATATATAAGCACTGCATCAACTAGCACACGATATACCAGATCATAACTGCATACCCTTGCTGAATCGGCACCATGCACTGCATAACTCATCATCTGACCACAACGACGCTCCCTGAACCTTAATAGCCAAGGTCCACGAATCTGATGCTCCCAATGCACCTCATAACAAATATACATACACCCTGCTATAATGCTGACGATACCACCACAACGGAGGAAATGTGCAGAAATTCATACTCAACTGCAGAGTTAACAAATCCTTGAATACCTCATCTTGACTAGAATCATCACTTCATTATGAACCTGAATAATGGCATTTGCTCTTTAATATACACTTCACATAACCTCATCGCACTGATCCCTGATCCCATAATCTCGTCTCACCCATTACGAACTGCTCAGACAACAAACCACCCCAACATGACCAACAGCCTCACATGATACCACATCACGCCAATAGGCCATTACTCATGACTCAGGACGAAACTATTCAGCTCACACAACTAATATGAATTTTTACCAGAAAATAGGAAATAAAACACAAGAAAATAAATACATATTAACCCTTCTCATCATCACACTGTTGAGGCGTGCAACCCGATCCGAATAACATACCCGTGGCGGCGGGCCACCCGATCCCATCATAAAACTCACATAAGGAAATATACACGGAGCTGAATCGCTCACTATTACAAATTACTGAATATCTATCACAAGCACGCTAAGTGCATAATACCATCCTGGGGAGACTGATAGAGCTGTATGCAACAAAACTCAAGCACAACTGAGGTGCGATATATATATATATATATATACACACACTCTGGATCTCAATAGTTATCCTGCTCACATAACATCCCCACTACGCGGGACCTCAACACATAAGAAATTATCAAAGCCGTTTCACAAATCACACGGCACAATCACAATAACACATGAATTTGACGAAGATGGAACAACACCCGCTGTTCTAATACCTTTCCATGAAAATCTCTCTACTGAAAGGAACATTCCTGGCTCATACGGAGTCCATAATCCTATTTAAATCCATCCACAAACATTGAGCCACCTTGCTCGCACCAACTAAGCTAATAGCTTTCGCCTGGGTCCATATTAACCCACTTTCTCTCATAATACACGAGAACAACCATCATCACCAGGACTAAAACCCCATAATCCATAATAAACTGAACCGAACGCCTTTCAGGCGTAAATTCTTAATTAAGCAATATTGCACTTCTTTATACTCAGTCCAAATATGAAATCCATCAAGTGACTACATGTCACACTTTATACAATCTTTTCGCGGTCATGCTTCCACGACCTTCCACACAAGGCAACAAGTCTTCCCATCCATAACACCGACCACACTAAGGCCGAAAAACACATCAAGAACCCATGACTAGGGTACAAAGCCTCTTTCACCGAATATTAATCTCAGGTGACACAGAAGATAACACCAGCTTATTCTAAACTTTCAAATCACTTTTTCTTGCTCTTCCGAGCTCATGACATCCTTATAAACATCAGACCTAAATCTCGATTCTTACTCCCAGTTACATACTGCTTCCCGTACCTAACATACCTACATGATTAGCGCAAGAATTCCATCATAACTTCCGAACCACCAATAGGGTGAACACTTCATCATATAGAAATTTTTTACTTGACTCAATTCAAGAGTACCATCTCAACACACGAGTGAAATCCCGTTATCACCCAATCATGCAAATCCTTAAGTAGTAGTCTATACCACCATAATCCTTCCGGGGTCCTCCTACACCTGACCGGCCATAGCACTCAAATTCTCCCACATGAGATCCGTTATGACGGCCGACAAGCCCCGCACATACCGGCACAAACCACATGCATAACTAATTCACATCAAAGGAACCGATCACTACCGCAAATGTGCCATTTCAACCATGGCTAATCACTCTATCTTCTTTTAATCATCTTCAACTACCTCATGAATAATAACAACTTCCTTCAACCCATAGCAAACTCAAACCTCACTCATCCCAAGTGACCTTGATTCACGAGACTATGATGCCCAAATCCCGCAACCCGTCTCATACCCTTCTGATAATCCTTCTACAATCTGGAGTTTATTTCTCTCACTCTTTCGATGCTATCCTACATGCTAAAACACATCATAGAACATTCCACCCATCCTTTTTTTTCTCAGAAATTACTCTACAAAAGCTCGACTCTCGATCATACTACTGCCTGAACCCTTAACGCCGCATTCTTAACTTTTGAACTCACTAGAACCGCTATTAAGAGTCACCCACTATGACTGGCCCCGAATATAATCAACTCCAAGGCTCTCCTAGCACAGGAACACCCCTTTCAAGGAAACACATGACTGGGTCACTATCCTTACAACTCGCTCATGCCTTAACGATAAATCCTGAATCTTCCAAAGCCTAACCCTGGCCCGACAGGGCCAACTTTTGCACATATTCATCAAACCCCACGCACAATCACCATTTTACTCCTTTCCCTTAGCGGAAATAACTTGCCAACACACCGACAATCCGTGACCCTATGCGAAGACAACCCTACGACCCAATCGCAGATGGTGGGACTCCCCCACTTTGCGACTGCTCGACTTCCGCTTCTTACACCTGGCCTCTTAGAAATGGAACCACCGCCTAGCCTTACTTCAGGACCGTCCTCTGTAGATCTCAAACTAGCAGATCACCACGACTTCAGGTTCTCCGAAGATCATCTTTTTCTAGCTGCCTTCATTAACAACACTTGTTTGGTACTGAACCACCGCACCTCATGATCCCTGCCAACCACTTTCTTTAACACTTCTTCTCGATACTCTGACCCCACGCAACATAAGAAACCATAGCACCGCCAAACCTAACACATTCCATCCGATCAGTGACGACGACTACACGTCACAGGTGCATATCCCACCTCACTTGAAGACGCCAAGTCTTACTACCTAATCAACCCCAACCGGACCATTCATAACCCAAATGCTCTTCCTCTGTCGACACAAAAGGACTGAAATCTCGAAATCAAACTCTGAGAAGACCTCCCTTCATCCCATTCATCACCCTCAAAATACGGGCAAGCATTCTATCATCCTAACGACACCGCGCGACAACCAATTGCAAACATCACCACTACCCGAGTACAACCTTAAGGCTCCTAGAAACACAGCTACTGAGCTGAAATACATATTACCCTTTTGCAGGGCCATAACAACAACCACGACCAATTACACATGGAAGCATCTCGGATTACATTCGTAGTACTATTTCCATTCCTCAGATTCCTAATCCATAGCAAGCGCTTCGCGACGCGTAAGATTGAGTAGGAATGAACATAGGCATAAGCCTCAAAGGAATCAACTCGCACGATGAAGAATCAAGAAGGGAAGTACTCCTAACAGCCCTGTAGCCTCTCGAAGATAAGTACAGACGTCTCCGTATCGATCCGCAAGACTCTACTAGACTTGCTCATGACTCGTGAGACCTACGGGAACCTGGCGCTCTGATACCATGTTGTCACGACCCAAAATCCCTAAGGTCGTGATGGCGCCGACATCAAGGTCAGGTAAGCCAAAACAGTAATTAATTGAAATAACTTTCCGTTTTAAAATATTTATAAAAACACTTCCTTTCACGTCATTACATAATAACCAAATAAAAGTCTGTTAATTAAAACAATGGTTTAAAGATACTTAAGGAATTATATCCCTATACATATCCCAAAACCCGGTGTCAAAAGTACACGAGCAATTTCTAAGAATTCAACAATCATTACAAGCCTGTCCGAAATACAACTGGACAAGGAAATTTAAATTAAATAGGTACAGTATGAAGAAGACTATGTCAGCTGCGGTTCGCCTCCAGATGATGCAGCTCGCCTAAGTCTCTGAATCCTCCACATTTCTATGAAAGTACCTGTGCAATAAAAATGCACAACAAGTGTAGTATGAGTATAAAACAATGTGTACTCAGTAAGTCGCCCGCCTAACCTCAGAGAGGTAGTGACGAGAGGTCGAATTAGACACTCACTAAGGGCTAACAATCTATTTAACAGTGTAAAATGAACACGATAAGCATGTAAAGGCAGTAAAGCAGCATGTATATAAGGCACTGAACTCCAAGTAAATACTGTAAATAAACAACAAATACCACTTTCTCAATTTTTTCCAAATATCTTAAATAAACAATTGCCTCTTTATTTTCTCCCAAATATATTATCACTTCACAATCATGTAGAAAACATTTAACAGTTTAACATGCGCATACAGGATAAGAACAACCGGCCTGAGCCGTCATAATAGTCACTCTGTGCACTGCCGAGGATCGAAAGGCCCGTACCACAAGTGCACCTCTCAATATAATAATCCTCTATGTGCACTGCCGAGGATCGAACGGCTCGTCCCATAAGTGCACCTCTCAATATAATAATCATATATATGCACTGCCGAGGATCGAACAGCCCGTACCAAAATTTCATTCTAAACCCGCCGTGGCGTACGACCCGCTCCCATGAGAGTAGGGGAAACAACACTCCGCTCGCAGAATGTAAATTGCGAAGCGGTCACATGCAGACATGCACAATCAACAATCCACCCCGAAAATGTGGGGAACACAAATACTCAAGTAAATGACCGATTTCTCTTTTAGAAACCACAAATAGCATTTAAACCCCTTTTTTGAAATTCACTTGCCGAGTTTCATATAACGTTTAATAACAAAACCTTATTCGGAAATACAGTTGCCTGTGAAGGAAATAAATTATCTTTTTAGATTATTTAGAAAATAAACTCTAATCTTCCTTAGTCATAAAATTACAATTTCGATTATATTAGACCACTAACATCACAGACAAGATCACAGGTACAATAGGTAAGGCATGCTAGTGGGTCCTAGGCTACTCGGACATGGCATAATAGTAGCTACGCACGCACTCCCATCACCTCGTGCGTACGTATCCCCCGAAGATAATAGCATGTATTGAATAAATTCACCTAGGGGGATGATTCCCCCTCACAAAGTTAGAAAGGAGACGTACCTCGCTCCGAAATTCCCACACCGGCTTCCAAGCCCCTCCGATGACTCCAACGGACGCACAACGCTTTGAAACTACCACATAATGGCAAAGAAATGAAAATTCATCCTAATACTCACAACAAATTCAGATTATATACTTTCCCAACCCCGCTCGAAGAAAAGACCAAAATACTCTCGGGCCCACGAGCCCAGAAATCCGAAATTCTCGAAGATAGATTCTACCCATAGCCCTACTAGCTCAATCATGCAATTTACTCTACATTCCATACCCAAATTCGTGGCTAAATTCCAAATTTAAGTTTTCTAGGTTTCTTCATAAATTTCCCAAATCCCTACCGATTTCCATGCCTAATCCACGCATATAATCTTGTATTCATCTAACAAACGGAAGGAGTTTACTTACCTTGATGCTTGACGAGAATCCCTCTTGAAATGCTCTCCAAAAATCGCCCATGACAATGAAAATGGGTGAGATATGATATAAACCCGTCTTTAAAACATTTTTCCTAGGCCTCTTTCGCACCTGCGATCCAATGGCCGCTCTTGCGGCTCCGCACCTACAGAAATTCCATCGTAGGTGTGGCTCTGAATTGACCCAGTTAATTCCCGCTCCTGCGATCCCCTCTTCGCACCTGCGATTCCGCACGTGCGACCAATCTTCTGCACCTTTGGCCTCCTCAACTCCAGCCCCAGTCTTGCACTTGCGGCTCCGAACCTTCGGTCAAAGCCTCGCAGGTGGGATTACACCAGATGACAACAAGCTTCAGCCCTTTTTCCCACTTCAACTTTGATCCGTTAACCACCCGGAATCCACCCGAGGCCCCACTATACTCCGTCCAATCACACCAACCTCTCCCAAAATATGACACGGACTTGCTCGAGCCCTCAAATCACATCAAACAATGCCGAAATCACGAATCACACTCAAATCCAATACGTTAAGAACTTAGAATTTCAAACTTCTACATCTGATGCCGAGACCTATCAAATCACACCCGATTGACCTCAAATTTTGCACTCAAGTCATATTCAGCATTACGGACCTGCTCCAACTTCCAGAATCACATTACGACCTCAGTATCAAAACTTCCTCTTCCGGTCGGATTTCTCAAAAACCTTCAAATTCCTATCTTTAACCAAATGACTTCAAAATTACCTACGGACATCCAAATGCACCTCCGATCACGCTCCGAATTCCAGAATCACCATACGGAGCTTTCTCAGAGTCGGAATCCCAAATAGACATCACCCTCACTGATATGCACTTCAAGCCCAAACTCATGAAATCCTTCTAAAATGATAACTTCCACAATATACGTCGAAGCGCTCCCGGGTTTTCCAAACCCCGAGCCGGACATACATCCAAGTCCCGAATTATCACACGAACCTGTTGGAACCCTCAAATCCTGATTCGAAGGTTGTTTACTCAAAATTCCAATCTTAGCTGATTTCTCCAACTTACGGCTTCTGAAATGAGAATTTTCTTTCCAAATCAATTCTAAACTTCCTAGAATTCAATTCCGACTATGCCCACGGGTCATAATACCTGAAACGAAGCTGCTCACGACTTCAAACCGCTGAACGAAGTGCTAGTGCTCAAAACGACCGGTCGGGTTGTTACACAAAATTACTTCACAATTAGCCTAATTGGCACTCCTTGGCCGTAGTTGCAATAACTTTGCAATTATAGCCTAATCATGTGTTTTATGCTATTTTTTCCCAGTAATTAGTCATTTATATTTTTAAAATACTAAATAATCATTTTAATTTAATTTACTAAGCATCGATTTCATCTTTACATTTATCAGCTATTTTATAAATTATTTTTATTAATTTTAGTTGGGTATTTAATAATTAGCCCTTTTTATTTAAATTCTAGCCTAAATTAATCTTGGTCCCTAATCCAATTAAACTAGCCCAGACCCCTCAGGCCCAATACAATATCCCACCCGTCCCAACCCCAAACCAATCTGAGTCGTTGATCAAATTAGATCAACGACCCAGATTTTTGTTACCATAATTAAACCTACCTAACCCCCCTGACCCCCTCTCATTCTCACTGTCTCTCATCTATCTACCCTCTCTCTCTATCTAGTCTCTTCTAGAGACTTCTTGTCTTTTCATGTTCCGATGGATCTCTTCATCTTCTCCGGCCATCCCTTCGCCGGAGACCTTGAAACCTTCACCACCCTCCTGCCTCCTGTGGTACCTGGGTTGAATTCTCCTACGCCCTGGGCCTTTCTCACCATTCTCTGGCCACCTCTGGCCGTTCGAGTAAGATCTATAACTTCTGGGTTTAAACCAGTAACATTTTTTGAGGTTTCTCTCATCTTTCTGGGTTCTCTTTGAAACCCTAATGCTTAAACTCCCCGATTCTTTTAGATCTATGATAGATCTGTGTATATTTTAAGCTATTTTGATGTTTTCTCAAAGATTTTCAGATGTTCTCTCAAAATGACTCTTCGTTTTCAACTAGGGTTTCACGACCCCTTCTTTAAACGGTTTTCCTATGATTTTTTTAGTATTCTCGTAAGATTTCTACTGTGTTTAGCGATTTATTGGAGTCTCTCTTTACCTCTGTTGAAAACCCTAATTTCTAGTCCTAAACCCTCGTCGTGATTCGCTGATGCTTTACCCTATGGTGTTCATATATGTCTCTAATTTTCTTGCTTCTTATACTTACATCCATGTTTACCCTGTGATACATATGAATCCTTAACTTCGTATGGTTTTACTCTACTGTGATCACTAGGGTTTCAGATTTCTTGAACATTGTTTATTTAATTCTTTTTATTTTCCTTTAGTTAATGTTGTCCTTGTTTGAGTCGTGATTCCCTGGGATTGGTGTCCTTCATTGATATTCTAGGGTAATACATTACTGATTTTGATCCATGAGTTATTCACTTGTCTTATTTGATTAATCTATTGTCTAATCGATTCTTAATTAGATTTTTTGAACCTAGGCTAATTACTTGTTCTATCTGCTGAAATTATTTTTCCTTTGTGTGGTATTCTAGTCATACACGATACCTTTCCCTAATTGATACTAATTTCCAGTAATCTGAACCTCACTTGAGGGTTTCCTGTTGATTTCCATCCTTTCCTACCTTATTTTTCGTAGTTAATCGCGATGTCAAGTTGATTCTTAAACATTCCTTAATTAGAGTTTGTTGAACCTAGACTCTATTATATGTTGTATACTTGTACTATGCTAAAATGTTTCCTTATATGTTAATTCAACCTCATATGGTTTCATTCCTTATTAAGCATTGCTTATTACCGTTTGAATATTAAACTCCTTGATTAAAGGAAGTCATCGCAACTGACCTGATTTTAATTGGTATATTTCTATAATTATTGTTGAATTATTATTTTTTACCTTCTTCCTTCTTCCTATTTTAAAACTATAAGTACCCTACTCTCTCAATAACAAAGATATGAACACCGGGGTTCAAAAACTATCTCTTACACTAAAAGAATCTCTGCTCTCTCTCTCTTTTGTGCTATTTGCTACTGTATAATTGTTAGCCGGCTGCATGCCAAGGCTAACCATTGTGCTCTCTCTCTCTTTCTATCCTCTTCACTGGTCCGTCCTAGTTTAAATTCAAAGCTCCAACAACAATATGATTCTCTATTTGTTTCAATTCTTACTGTTTCTGGTTTGCTTCTATTTGTGGTTCTTTTGCGAAACCTGTAATTAAAATAATCACTAGCATGCTATTATGTCTTCCCTTTCCTTTGAACTAGTACACCCCCTTTATGTGTGTTTCTGAGCATGACCTACCAACTATTTCCTACTTGTTGTATATTTACCCCAAATCCCTATCACCCCTCTATGTGGTTCTTCATGTCTGGTTTCTTGACTATTCCAGTATCGGCAGTTTTTGTGCATGTTTAGACCAGTCCTATATCTTTGCTAGATTATTGTGTTTGCAGCTAAATGTTATATGTGTCCCCACCCCCAGTGTCCTTGATTGTCGTGGATGAACCTGCCTTGGTTCTGTGTGCTTTCACTATGTATGAACTCATTTTTTTGATGCTGTGTTTAGACTGTTGCTTATTACTATACTTTCTTTTCAAAATATGTTTTACTAAACAGACTCTCTGGTTTATGAAATTCAACTAAATCTCTTTCAAACCTTTTCAAAACTCATCCCTTGCACTTCACTTGATTCCTAGACGTTTAAGTTCTGCCCCCTCAGTGTGAGCACTGCTTTAGGACCTTGAGTTCCTTCTGAACTCTGACATACTGAGGCTGGTATTTCCACACTGCACATGCTCTATCTTGGCTATGAAATCTGGGTGTGAGCATTGCCCGGGAGCCCTTGAGGTCCTTAGGGAACTTTGATACACCCGAGCTGTGAAAATGCTATGAATACCATATGGCATAAGGTTTGGAGGATTTGGTCCTGAGTGAAGGTTCCCTATAGAATAACTTCTTATTTTCTACTTTGTTTATGCAATTCATAATTCCTGGATTGTAATAATCTGTAAACGACTCATGGGGGCTGGATAGTGAAATGGGAGGGGTAACTACGCATACTTAGTTATTACAAGGGTAGGAACCATGTTTTAAGCTTTATTTCTTATCTGCGCAATAGAAATCATGTGTAGGTTCACATCCATGCATTAAAAATCCTGCTCTTGATGTCCCATGTACACTGTTTCAACATCTTGTTCAGTACTGTCATTCATCACTTAGAAAATCTGTGATAGGGTAAATAACGTTAATAACTGGTATCTTCTGCAATCATGTTTTATATTGTTATGCGCACTTAGAAATTATGTCCCTAGGATAACATTAACAAGCTGTACTCTTGCTATTCCTGAAACGGTGCATAATGTTGTGATTTTATGTGCATTTAGAAATCCTAGGTTATTATGCATCATGCTGCATTAGACATCATGCTATAGGATCGTACTCATTTAACTGCACTTAGTCTAAATACAGATATCTAAAACAGTCCCCTGTTCTAAACAACTGGTAATTAGTCCTTGCACATCTTCAACACCTAGAATTACATGTTATTAGCTATAAACAACCTAGAGTCATTAATAAATCTGAATAACTGTTGAATGTTATCCTACACCTAGGCAAGCTTTAGGTAATCAACTTAAAAAATAAAATCAGAACTGTCTTTTGTGATTAGTGTTCAACTGTCAGCATGCTTAAAACCAGTAGGCAAGTCTGATTAAGACTTCCTCTCTGAGTTATGCATTAAATCTGTCTTTGTTATTATCACTTAGACACCATGCGTAGGATCTGAATCTGGACCTTAATTGTGTATAAGACATGTTGTTTATGTGCACTGTTTGTTGAGGTCTTTGAGCCCTTTCTTGTTTATATTCTACCCCCTTTATCTGCAGTTCTACTTGTTCATTATATGTCGCCTTAGCATTTTCACCTTTAAAACCTGAGGGTCTGCCTAGCACCTCCTTTAGGATAGGAGTCCTAATTTCCTCCGGGACTGATAGGAAGGGACGGGTAACAATATGCAATAGAGGTCGATACCAACACTCGATTTAGTTACTTTCACGGGGTGGGAAATGGTAGAATATGGATATGATAACCGGTGCTCTAATACCACGTGTATCCCCTCTTTGAGGAGTGATTACCGGGTATTGAATTGATGTGATCCATATTATTATAAACCTAGGATACCTTTTATATGCTTAGATTGTAATCCTTTCAAAAGCTAATCTTCTTTACTGTTTTCAAATATCTGCATGCTTAAGACTTAAATCCTTCTTATTTGAGCCTTTATTTGTTTGTTTGCTAAGCCGTACAAATTCACAGAAACCATTTGGCCGGGAACCACACTTGTGGATCCTAAGGGGGGCCTAACACCTTCCCCTTAGGATAATTTCAAGACCTTACCCAATCTCTGGTTAGTAATGTAGTTGTAGTTGAACCCCTTAGCTGCCCTAACGCACCGTTAAAATCGTTATATGGTGACTCTTCGAATATGCAAATACCTTTCCCAAAAGGAACTAGTTGTCTCAACCAATGTCATAAACCCCTTTCAACCGGGCCCCAAAAGGAGCGCTCAGGGAAGGGGGGCGCGACAACATGGCAACTCTGCTGGGGATATCCAGGCTTTTACCAATTCAAATTGTTTCGTGAATTCATGCCTTTATTTTTGTTCCTCTTCCCTTTACATGCAATTAATTGTTTACTTCAGGTATTTACTTTTCCTCAAAGACGAAACAGACATGTCTCTTTGTTTTCTTTTGTAACTGCTTTAAATCATTACTTTTGTTTTTACCGCTTTCTTTAACGTGCAAATACGTGACAACCTGTTTTAATACTTATTATTGCATAATCATGCTCAAAATTCATACTCCACTCATGCCAAACAAAATACTATAGCAACGCTTGATGAGTGGTTGTTCTCTTCTTATATTATTACCCACTAAATTCGAAAAGGCTTATTAAACTAGTCGATCAGGAGTGCAGTCGACAGTTCCTTGCCTTTCCCCCTTAAGTTGTCCGTTCGAGGGTACCAGTCTAAAACCCCATAGAAACCTTACTCTGTTGCGCTGTTGCATGCATCATGGTCAGACCTAGTCAATCTAAAGTGTCGTCCTGCTAATTATTGACGATAAATAGTCGAGTCCGGTGGGGGTAAGGGCCTAACCTTATTTTCTTTGCAAAAAAATGAGGTACGAAGTCCCCAAATTCGGCATGGTCTCCAATATCCACCCAAGACTGTTGAGGTTGTGGGAGGATCTGCACTCTAGCGAAAAAGCTATCGTCAGGAAACAGTTGGGTAACCTACCATCTCTCCTGGAAATCCAGCCTAACAAAATGATAATAGAGGCTGATACCCTGTTCTGGGATCATGAAAGATCCGTGTTCTGCTTTTGGAACATCGAAATGACACCTTTGATAGAAGAGGTAGGAGGGTTGGCTAACCTAGTATGGGAAACTCTAGGGTTATTGATGCCTGAGAACCACACCGGCAAATGTTTCCTCAAAATGATGGGCCTGAAAAAGGATGCAGAATTCGTATGTTTGGAGGATTCGTACATTCCTTTTGACTACTTGTACGAAAGGTATGGCTACAGAAAATCATACCGTACCTACCATGATGAGTTTGCTATCACCTCCCCGGGACACGTCTATCACCGAGTGTTCGTGTTTATGGTTTGCTTTTTGGGTTTGACCATGTTCCCGATGAAGAAAGAAAGGATCCATACCAGGCTAACCATGGTAACTAAGACCATAATGGAAGGGGTAGATAGGAAAGACTTCAGCATTGTGCCTATGAGCGTTGCAGACATATATCGGGCCTTAGGAAGGTGTCAACAAAGAGAAAAGCATTTCGAAGGTTGCAATTTATTACTTCAACTCTGGCTCATAGAACATCTCCAAAGAGGTGAATATCGATAAGACATTCACTGCAGAATGTTGGATGACCACATTGCTTTCCATCACCTAAAGCGAATGAATTATATCCCCGACATGTTCGCTCAGCCTGAAAATGCCGAGGGATGGGTTGAGCTTTTTGATAACTTGACTGAAGAGCAGGTTCAATGGATGTTTGAATGGTTTCCGATGGATGAGTTCATCATTCGATCCCGAGACTCATCATTTCTGATACTGATTGGTCTAAGGGGGACATACCCTTACGTCCCTCTTCGAGTTATGAGGCAAGCAGGTAGGAAGAAAGTCATACCTAGGGTCGAGAAGATGAGACATCTTTGAGCCTACTTTCAAAATAATGACAGTCCTCACAAGTTCCAAGCTCAGCACCTGTGGCACTGCAATATTATACTTGAGAAAGACACCATCGATCCAGACAGGTATCGTGCCCGTTGTACCCCTTTCTATCTTGGTTGATTAGAAGAGGATTTAGGTGGCCAGAGCAAGTCGGGGTACGTCCGAGGTCACAGGGTTATAGATGAAAGGGCCGAGGCACAAGTCAAATACAACCAACTGCACAAAAGGATCCGGGAATATGAGGATGATCACCACAAGATACATGATTCCAACAAGAAATTGATCAAGGAATGGAAGGATATGGCTATCAGCGCCAACAAGAGGCTGGAGTACTTGGAACGAGGTATAGTCAAGCTGGAAGAGAAGTTCATCAAAAGAGTCGAGAATTGTCAAAATGCTGAGGGAGCTGAAGGAGGATATCTAGCCAGAAACTACCTGTTGTTGGGACTTCGCGAGCTGGGAAAACTGTACAAGGAAAGAAAGAATGCTGAGTCTGGGGAAGGTCCTTCTGGGACCACGTAGATAGGAGTGTCTTTATTTTTCTCTATCAATGTAATAAGGCCAATGGCCATTAGTGACTTTTATTTTTCGTCTATCGTTTTGGGATTTGTCTATTTTTCTTATAAATAAAATGAGGCATTTAGCATTTTAAGTTCTCCAAATCAATTTGTCGCTAGGCCTACCTCGGGCACAAAGAGGTTCCCAACTTAGGACGCGCTTTACATTTCCGCATTATGTGTTTAAATACCGCAATATTCTTTTCCATAATCCTCACTGATTTGGTTACCTTTTTGTTTTTATTTCTTTTTTTCCTTTATTATTCCCCTCCCCAAAGGTTAGTTCGTGCATTCTGGCATCATCAGCCTATCGCACAAGATCCAAGGGCCCTCCACCTACTCCTCCTCCTAGTCCTCCTAAGGGAAAAGACAAAGGCAAAAGTAAGATGGAAGAATCCAGCGACACCAGATAGGAAAATATGATTGAACGGGTAGAGGCCACTGATGGCCGAGGTATTAAGGTCCTGCATGAAAACATGTCACCACTTGAACATAAATTGCTGAAGTTTCAGGAAGAACTCGATCAAGTCCGGAATCTGGCCAACCTGTCATTTTCCCTCAACGTCCCCGACGTCAACCTTCCAAATGCTCAAAACCTCGCACCTCCACAAAATATCCCAAGACAGCAAAATCATCCCGCACCTCACCATAACACCACTCTCCCAAAGAACCAAACTCTCCCGAAGTAGTGCAATGCTTGCCACACCTCAAATAACACTCCACTACTCATCCTTGAACCTCAAAACCCCACAAAGGACCATTTCCACACCTATAACAATCCCATCTATGTGGAAATCGTGACCCATTCCACTCCGCCTATCTCATAGGCATCCGAGTCTGGCGGAAAGGACTTACTTATCAAGAACCTGGCCGAGGAGCTTAAGAAACTTACCAGCTGAGTCCATGGTGTTGAAGTAACCAAGGGAATTGAAGGGTTGAATTATGAAGACCTTTGTATACAACCTTATGTCGAACTGACCGAGGGGTACAAACCTCCAAAGTTCAAAATGTTTGACGGTACTGGTGATCCGAGAGTCCATATAAGGACCTATTGCGAAAAGTTGGTTGGCGTTGGGAAGAATGAAAGAATCCGCATGAAGCTGTTCATGAGGAGTTTGAAGGGAGACACACTGTCTTGGTACATCAGCCAAGACCCCAAGAAATGGTCAAACTGGTAAGCATGGCGTCTGACTTTATGGACAGGTATAGATTCAACACAGAGTACGAACCATATGTGTTCTACATTCAAAATTTGATGAAGAAACCCCCATAAACCTTTCGCGAGTATGCTACTCGCTGGAGGTCCGAAGCCGCTAAAGTCAGAACTGCTCTAGAGGAAGAGTAGATGAACAAGTTCTTTGTCCAGGCTCAGGACCCACAGTATTATGAACGGTTAATGATGGTTGAAGACCACAAGTTCTCCGACATCATCAAATTGGGTGAGCAGATTGAAGAAGGTATTAAAAGCGGTATGGTTACAAATTTTGAAGCCTTGCAAGCCACTAACAAGGCTTTACAGTCTGGTGGTGTGTCTAAGAAGAGAGACGTGGGAGCCGTAATGATTGCACAAAGAGCCAAGTCCCCACTCAAATACCAAGCTTATCCAACACCTCCACTCACATACCAAGCTCCACCACCTTCCTACCATTCCTCACCAAACTACAAAGAACCCCCACCTTCCTACGAAGCTCCACCACCTTCCTACCAAGCTCCACCGCCCACCTACCAATCTCCATCACCAACATATCAACCTGCTTCGCCCAGATACTCATAATTCGCTCTTGTCTACCACACTTATAATTCCCAGCTATCCCATTACCAATCACCCCCTGCACGCCAAAATTTCCCTAGACCTCGTCCCAATTTTGATCGCCGCCCTCTAAAGCAATACACCAGCATGGCCGAGCCCATTGACTAGCTATATGAGAAACTCAAAGCTACTGGTTACGTCACACCTATACCTGCTTCCACCACTGAGAACCCTTCTCAGTGGGTTAACCCAAACAAGTCCTGTGCATACCATTCCGGCATGAAAGGACACACCATAGAAGAATGCCGCTCTCTGAAGGACAAAATACAGGCGCTCATTGACAACAAGATTATTATGGAAAAAGACCCCGCTCCAAATGTCTGCAATAATCATTTGCCAGACCATAAGGGTGGAGGTATCCATATGATTGAAATAGAAGATTATTGGGATCCCGAGGGATCAATCAGGTTGATCGCAGAAGGCGATGACCCAAAGAAACCTGCAATCACTCTCAAACCGATCATAGTCCAGATTCAACCATCTGAGGACGCTGAGGTAAATATGTCTATACCACTTGAGTTTGAAGCAGCTCCACCTGCAAAGTCACCAGTGCCAATTAAAGTTGAGTTTGTATCTCCAGCAAATGCACCGGCACCATTCGAGGTCGCAATCTTGCTACCCCGAACACACATTCCGTTTGAAGTAAGGATGGTCGCACCAATTCTGGGGGTAATGTCAACCACGCCACCCTTCTATTCAAATATTATCCCTCGGTACTATATATCCGAGGCGAGAAGGAAAGGCAAGGTCAGGTCTGAGGAGGCTGTCGCAGCACAGGGTATGACGAGAACTGGTTGGGTCTACACCCCTGAGCATCTGGCTGAATCAAGCAAGAAGACTGCCAACCGGACTCCCCTTATCGAAACAAGTCTCGATGAGCTTTGGATAAAGGTACAGGCTAAGGAGTATTCAGTCATCCACCAGCTGAACAAGACACCGGCACAAATATCCATCCTCTCTTTGCTATAGAATTCTCAAACACACGGAAATGCTTTGTTGAAAGTGTTGAGTGAAGCATATGTGCCAAACAACATCACTAGCAGGGAAATGGCCAATATGGTAGGCCAGGTACTGGAAAGTCACAAAATCACTTTTCATGAGGACGAGCTACCACCTGAAGGATTGGGGCACAACAAAGTGTTGCACATCACCGTGCAATGCGAAGATCATTTCATCACAAGGATCTTGATCGATGGAGGTTCCAGTCTTAACATCTGCCCATTGATAACACTCAAGAAATTGGGTAAAGGGTACATGAGATAAAGGATGGAGATATAAATGTGAAAGCCTTCGACGGTTCTCAGAGGTCCACCTTGGGGGAGATTAGTCTATGTCTACAGATGGGACCAACTTGGTTCGAAGTGGATTTCCAGGTAATAGATGTGCCAGTATCCTACAACCTATTGTTAGGACGACCCTGGATTCATGCTGTTGGGGCCGTAGCATCAACACTACATCAGGCGGTAAAATTCGAGTGGAACCACCAAGTGGTGATTATTCATGGTCAAGGTAGAAACCTCACTTATAGTCGTCAAACTATTCTGGTGATTGACGGGAAAAGGAGGATAGGCGTGAAAACTTACCACCACATTGAGCGGGTCAATGATATCGACAAGGACAAGTGGTGGGATAGCAAGATTGAGAACATCCTGAACTGGAAAGGATATGAGCCAGGCAAAGGGCTCGGTAAGAACCTCCAAGGGATCACAAAGCCCATAAAACTCAAGAAACATGGTACCACTTTCGGTCTGGGGTATGAGCACACTTGGAAGGAATTCAACGACTGGTCACCACCTTGGCGCGGTCCCTATTACCCTTTTGAGCAACCGATACCTCATCTTGAGCAGACTTTCAAACAGGCCGACATTATTTACGGATCAAACGAAGAAGAAGCACTTGCATCAATGAGGATTTTGTTCCTAGAGGAAGAAGATATGGATTGCTATGTTGTTCTCGAGCAGGAGGGAGAGGAAGGACCTTCCATACAGACTATAAGCAAGGGGACATATCTCAAGAACTGGTCTATCAAGAGGACCAAAGCCCGACGAGCCTCGGGGTAGCAAGGCTAAAACAAGCATTATCTATTGTTTTATTCACTAAATGATTTTCCTTTTCTTGAATTTTTCAAATTCTGAAATAATATCTTCAATGTTCAAAATAGTTATTCAATTCATCAAAGCATCTTCTAAATTTATCTTATGAATCTGATATTTATTGCTATTGTTTTCTCTCATTACTTTATTTATACAACATTACTATTACTTGTCTTGATGAACCGATGATTATGACATGCAACGAGACAACGCAACAAATGGATGTAGATTAAGAAGAAGATGAAATACCTGACGAGATTGTCAAAAAATTTGAGAACTTTGAGAACAGACCTAAGTCCAACCTGGACGAGACTGAAGTTATCAATCTAGGAGATTCAGAAAATGTCAAGGAGACTCACATCAGCATTCATTTGTCACCATCAGAAAAGAAAGAATACACAGAGTTCCTAAAAGAGTATGAGCATGTATTTGCATGGTCGTATGATGAAATGACTGGTCTAAGTACGTCTATTGTGGCTCACAAACTTCCAACCAATCCTACGTGTCCACCGGTGAAACAAAAGCTCATAAAGTTCAAACCCGACATGAGCTTGAAAATCAAAGAAGAAGTTGCCAAGCAGATCAACGCCAAAGTTCTCCGGGTACTGGAGTACCCGACATGGTTAGCCAATATTGTACATGTGCCGAAGAAGGACGGGTCAGGGTCTGTGTCGACTAGCAGGATCTCAACCGGGATAGTCCGAAAGATGACTTCCCCTTACCAAATATACACATTCTGATTGACAACTGCGCCAAGCATGAATTGCAGTCCTTCATGGATTGCTTCGCTGGTTATCACCGGATTTGGATGGATGAGGAAGATGCTGAGAAAACGGCGTTCATCATGCCATATGGAGTGTATTGTTACAAGATGATGCCATTAGGCCTAAAGAATGCAGGGGCCACCTACATGAGGGCCATGACCACCATATTCCATGACATGATTCACAAGAAGATCGAGGTGTACGTGGATTATGTCATTATCAAATCAAAGAAAGTTTCTGATCACATGGAGAATTTGGGGAAGTTCTTCAATAGATTGCGAAAATACATTATGAAACTAAACCCCGCGAAATGTGCATTCGGGTTTCCTGCTGGGAAGTTGCTAGGGTTTATTGTAAGCCGCTGGAGAATAGAATTGAATCTGTCAAAAGTCAAAGCCATTCAAGAACTACCACCACCAAGGAACAAGAAAGGTGTGATGAGTTTCTTGGGGAGGCTTAATTACATCAGCCGATTTATAGCACAGTCTACAGTCATCTGTGAGCCAATCTTTAAGATGCTGAAGAAGGGCGCTGCGACTAAGTGGACCGACGATTGTCAAAAGGCTTTCGACAGAATAAAGGAATATTTGTCAACACCGCCAGTCCTAGTACCGCCCGAGCTAGGCAGACCTCTGTTACTCTATCTTGCCATGTTAGATGGAGCTTTCAGCTGCGTTCTGGGGCAGCACGATGAAACGGGAAGGAAGGAACAAGCTATTTATTACCTCAGCAAGAAGTTCACTCCATATAAGGCCCGATATTCTCTATTAGAGCGTATCTGTTGTGCTCTAACTTGGGTCTCCCAAAAGCTGAGGCATTACTTCTGTTCCTAAACAACATATCTCATATCAAGGATGGATCCATTAAAATACATCTTTCAAAAGCCCATGCCCACTGGCAAGCTAGCCAAGTGGCAAATCCTGCTGAGCGAATTCGGCATTGTTTACATGACTCAGAAGGCAGTTAAAGGACAAGCTCTGGCAGACCATCTTGCTGAGAATCTCGTAGATGGAGAATACGAACCCCTGAAAACATATTTTCCTGATGAAGAGGTATCATTCATAGGAGGAGATATTGCAGAACCCTAAGATGGTTGGAGAGTGTTCTTTGATGGAACAGAAAACTTCAAGGGAGTCGGTATTGGAGTAGTCCTAGTATCAGAGACCGGTCAACATTATCCAATATCCGCTAAACTCATGTTCCCTTGCACCAACAATATGGCTGAATATGAAGCTTGCATCTTTGGGATCAATATGGCCATTGACATGAACATCCAGGAGTTGTTAGTGATCGGTGATTCAGACTTATTGGTACATCAGGTACAAGGAGAATGGGAAACAAAAAATTCCAAGATACTGTCGTATCTGCACCACGTACAGGAATTAGGGAATGAGGTTCGTAAAGATAGAGTTCCGGAACGTCCCCAGAATCCATAATGAGTTCGCCGACGCATTGGCTACTTTATTCTCAATGATCCAGCATCCGGACAAGAATTTCATTGAGCCTATTCCTGTAGAGATCCATAATCAGCCAGCTTACTGTGCCCATGTTGAAGAAGAAGCTGACAGAAATACTTGGTTTCATGACATCGATGAGTACTTGGCAAAAGGAGAATACCCCGAGCTTGCAAATTCCACTCAGAAACGCACACTTCGGAGATTGTCCAACAATTTCTTTCATAGCGGAGGAATCTTGTATAGGAGGACTCCCGATTTGGGGTTATTAAGGTGTGTTGACGCAAAAGAAGCATCAAAATTGCTGGAAGAAATTCACGTTGGGACCTATGGCCCACATATGAACGGTTTTGTTCTAGCAAAGAAGATACTCTGAGCTAGTTACTTTTGGATGACTATGGAAACGGACTGCATCCAGTATGTTCAAAAATGCCACCACTGCCAGATACATGGGGATATGATAAAAGTGCCTCCAAGTGAGCTCAATGCAGCCAGTTCACCATGGTCGTTCGTCGCTTGGGGTATGGAAGTTATTGGACCAACCTAGCCTGCCGCCTCCAATGGCCACAGGTTCATTCTTGTCGCCATTGACTACTTCACTAAACGGGTCGAAGCGGCCTCCTACAAAGCAGTTACTAAGAAAGTCATGGCCGACTTTGTCCGCGACCGCATTGTTTGTCGGTTCGGAGCTCTCGAGTCAATCATCACCGACAATAGTTCTAATCTCAACAGTGACTTGATGAAATCTATGTGTGAAACTCTCAAGATCAAACACAAAAATTCCACAGCATACAGACCTCAGATGAATGGAGTCGTAAAGGCCGCTAACAAAAACATCAAGAATATACTAAGGAAGATGATAGAAAGGCACAAGTAGTGGCATGAAAAGTTATCATTCGCTTTATTGGGATACCGCACCACTGTCCCCATATCCACAAGGGCAACTCCCTATATGCTAGTTTATGGTACCGAGGCTGTTATTCCTGCCGAAGTGGAGACTCCATCTCTAAGAATTATACAGGAAGCTGAGCTCAGCGATGCAGAGTGGGTAAGGAGCCTTTATGAGAAACTAGCCTCATAGACGGGAAGAGAATGAATATAGTATATCATGGTCAACTATATCTGAACAGAATGGCCAGGCCTTCAACAAGAAAGTCAAGCCGAGACGATTCACACCAGGGCAGCTGGTGTTAAATAAAACCTTTCCGCATCAAGATGAAGCCAAGGGGAAGTTCTCTCCCAACTATCAAGGTCCATACATGGTTCATAGAGTGCTGACAGGAGGAGCACTCATACTTGCAAAAATGGACGGAGAAGTTTGGCCGAAACCGATCAATTCAGATGTAGTCAACTGCTAATATGTGTAATCTTTATGATTTCTCAGTGATGTAAATTGAACTACGCCTGACCTGATTCCCATTTAAGAGGGGATACGTAGGCAGCCATATGGGTTCGGTCAGAATTCAATAAAAATCTATTTTTTCCCGCAATTAGAAACTGGGGCCCTCAAAATTCTGAAGCAAGTTCAGCCAATCGCCGCACGAGCAGCAGTTAGAGGCGTCCACCCAGCAAACTGGGGCAGAATTTTGAGAAGGACCCTCAAAATTCCGCAGCAGGAGAGGTTGCAATGTCTCACAAGAATATTTTTTTTATTGGGGCGATAGCTCTGAAAAGACAAATTACCAAAGCCGTGTCATGTCGTCGGTTCATCTAAAACTATTTTAGATTATATACTATACTTTTATAAAATCATGCATATTTATTTTTCTGAAACATCTTGTTTAGCGAACGCTACCCCAATGATACAGACAATATTATCATGATCAAGAAAACGAGCCAAGCAGAGCCAGCGGGAATGCGAACTAACCTTCCCCCTTTACAAAACTCACGATCTTTCTTCGGATGCATGCATAAAATTGGAAAAATCCCCAAAACATATTATCCGCTCAAAGGACAGACATCGTTCCTCAAACTCGTCACACATGCCAACATTTATTATCAGCACAAACGATGCTTCATTATCACAATGCTCTACCGCAATTTAACACCAGCTAATAATTTTTGTTGTCCTTCCTTAATCTTGCATAAGGCTACCTTTCTGCCTTCCGAGGTTAAACGCTACTTCTATCTGCATTCGCATCTTGCATAAGGTCACCTTTCTGCCTTTCGAGGTTAAACGCTACCTCCATCTGTATTCACATCTTGCACAAGGCTACCTTTCTGCCTTCCGAGGTTAAACGCTACCTCCATCTGTATTCACATCTTTCATAAGGCTACCTTTCTGCCTTCCGAGGTTAAACGCTACCTCCATCTGTATTCACATCTTTCATAAGGCTACCTTTCTGCCTTCCGAGGTTAAACGCTACCTCCATCTGCATTCACATCTTGCATAAGGCTACCATTCTGTCTTTCGAGGTTAAACGCTACCTCCATATGCATTTGCATATTGCATAAGGCTACCATTCTGCCTTCCGAGGCTAAACGCTGCCTCCCATTTACTTCTCAAAATCAACCAATGCCTCTAGCATTATTTACTACGCTTTCCTTTTCGGCTAAGATCTTCCCTTTAATTCGCAAGACTAAGCTCTGTCTTTTCAGCATCATTCTATTGCATCTTCATGGGCTAAAATATCGCCAACTTATCCAAAGGCTTCATCGTTCGGAGGCACCATCTTCATGGCTCGAGAACACCATGTCATGGCCTGAGAATCTCTTTTATCAGTTTGCATATCATTATTCAAAGGCATCATGGTTCAGAGGCACCATCTTCATGGCCCGAGAACATCATTTCATGGCCTGCAAATCCTGCATCAAGAAACTCATGGCCTAGGACATCATGGTCTAAAGACGTCATCCTTAACCGTCCAAAGACAACATTCATAGTCCAACGGGAATTTGCATCATGTTTAAATTACTCACGATATGCTTGTATTACTCATTTGCAGGTAACCCGGCAAGAAACAGTTGTCACGACAGGAGCGATCCCGCTCAAGTTCTCCTAATTACCCCATAAGCCATTCATTCAATCAGTCCTATATGTTGCGCCCGTTCTTGTAGAAAAAAACTCTATCTGTATGCTTCGCCGATAACGCCTGAACTACATACGGCCTAATTCCTGTAAAACCAGGGATACGTAGGCAACTCAAAAACCAGGGTGCGGCCTAAACCTCTTCGAACCATTTCGCTCGGTCAAAATTGGCCATCATGTCTTTACCCGACAACTCTTTCATCCTTCCCGGGTAAAGAAGGGCAGCTGTTGATACCCATTTTTTTCTCAAATTATTTTTTAATTTGCATTTACACCTTCAAAATCAGGCTTTCATAGCAATTGGTATTTTTCTATAATTTTACCATATTTTTGTTAATTTATCCAGTATTTTATTTCTAATAATCAATTATAAAATTACATTACAAATGATTTCAAAAATAATTCTTGACTTAATGTATTATTTTTGGTCCTATTAAGACAAAATTACTTCACAATCAGCCAAATTGGCATTCCTTGGCCATAGTTGTAATAACTTTGCAATTATAGCCTAATCATGTGTTTTATGCTATTTTTTTCCATTAATTAGACATTTATATTTTTAAAATACTAATTAATAATTTTAATTTAATTTACTAAGCATCAATTTCATCTTTACAATTATCAGCTATTTTATAAATATTTATTAATTTTAGTTGGATATTTAACAAAGCACTTTTATTTAAATTCTAGCCTAAATTAATCTTGGACCCTAACCCAATTAAACTAGCCCAGACCTCCCAAGCCCAATACAATATCCTACCCGTCCCAACCTCAAACCAATCTTAGTCGTTGATCAAATTAGATCAACAGCCCAGATTTTTGTTACCATAATTAAACCTACCTAACCCCCCTGACCCCCTCTCATTCTCACTGTCTCTCATCTCTCTACTCTCTCTCTCTCTATAGTCTCTTCTAGAGACTTCCTGTCTCTTCAAGTTCCGATGGATCTCTTCATCTTCTCCGGCCATCTCTTCACCGGAGACCTTGAAACCTTCACCACCTTCCTGCCTCCTGTGGTTGCCTCACGCCGGTGTTTTCCATATCTAAGGTCTTCAACAGACCTGGGTTGAATCATCCTACCCCCTGGGCCTTTCTCACCATTCTCCAGCCACCTCCGACCGTTCGAGTAAGATCTATAACTTCTGGGTTTAAACCAGTAACATTTTGAGGTTTCTCTCATCTTTCTAGGTTCTCTTTGAAACCCTAATGCTTAAACTCCCCGATTATTTTAGATATATGATAGATCTGTATATATTTTAAGTTATTTTGATGTTTTCTCAAAGATTTTCAGATGTTCTCTCAAAATGACACTTCGTTTTCAACTAGGGTTTCATGACCCCTTCTTTGAATGGTTTTCCTACTATTTTTTTAGTATTCTCCTAAGATTTCTACTGTGTTTAGAAATTTATTGGAGTCTCTCTTTACCTGTGTTGAAAACCCTAATTTCTAGTCCTAAACCCCAGTCCCTGATTTTGTCTGTGAAGATATTACTTGCATATGTGTCTGTGTTTCATGAGCTTTGTGATTTGCTGATGCTTTACCCTATGGTGTTCATATATGTCTTTGATTTTCTTGCTTCTTATACTTACATCCATGTTTACTCTGTGATACATATGAATCCCTAACTTCGTACGGTTTTACTCTACTGTGATCACTAGGGTTTCAAATTTCTTGAACATTGTTTATTTAATTCGTGTTATTTTCCTTTAGTTAATGTTGTCCTTGTTTGAGCCGTTGATTCCCTGGGATTGGTGTCCTTCACTGATCTCCTAGGGTAATACATTACTGATTTTGATCAATGAGTTATTCACTTGTCTTATTTGATTAATTCTACTGTCTAATCAATTCTTAATTAGATTTTCTGAACCTAGGATAATTACTTGTTCTATATGCTGAAATTATTTTTCATGTGTGTGGTATTCCAGTCATACATGATACCTTTCCCTAATTGATGCTATTTTCTAGTAATCTAAACCTCACTTGAGGGTTTCCTGTTGATTTCCATCCTTCCCTTCCTTATTTTTCATAGTTAATCACGGTGTCAAGCTGATTCTTAAACATTCCTTAATTAGAGTTTGTTGAACCTAGACTCTATTATATGATGTATACTTGTGCTATGCCAAATTGTTTCCTTATATGTTAATTCATCCTCATATGGTTTCATTCCTTATTTGGCATTGCTTAGTACCATTTGAATCTTAAACTCCTTGATTAAAGGAAGTCATCGCAACTGACTTGATTTTAATTGGTATATTCCTATAATTATTGTTGAATCATTATTTTTTACCTTATTCCTTCTGCTTGTTTTAAAAGTATAAGTACCATACTCTCTCATTAACAAAGATATGAACACTGGGGTTCAAAAACTATCTCTTACACTAAAAGAATCTCTGGTCTCTCTCTCTTGTGCTATTTGCTACTGTCTAATTGTTAGCCGGCTGCAAGCCAAGGCTAAAAATTGTGCTCTCTCTCTCTTGCTCTTTTCATTCTGCTTTCACTCCTTTTCATTGGTATGTCCTAGTTTAAATTCAAAGCTCCAACAACACTATGATTCTCTATTTGTTTCAGTTCTTACTGTTTCTGGTTGGCTTCTATTTGTGGTTCTTTTGCAAAACCTGTAATTAAAATACATCACTAGCATGCTATTATGTCTTCCCTTTCCCTTGAACTAGTATACCCCATTTATGTGTGTTTCTGAGCATGACCTACCAATTGTTTCCTACTTGTTGTATATTTACCCCAAAACCCTATCTCCCCTCTATGTGGTTCTTCATGTCTGGTTTTGTGACTATGCCAGTATCGGCAGTTTCTGAGCATGTTTAGACCAGTCCTATATCTTAGCTGGATTATTGTGTTTGCAGCTAAATTCTCTCTGTGTCCCCACCCCCAGTGTCCTTGATTGTCGTGGTTGAACCTGCCTTGGTTCTGTGTGCTTGTCGCGCCCCATTTTTCCTCGCAGAATCGGGTTTCGACATGTGACAGCTCTTTAAGTGGATTTTAAAAGTGAAGAGTCGCCACCTAATGATTTTTAAGGTGCGTTAGGGTGCCTAGAGTAATTAACTCATGAAACTAGTTTGCATTACCAGAGATCGGGTAAGAGCTTGAAATTATCCTAAGGGGAAGGTATTAGGCACCCCTCGGGATCCACAAGTGTGGTTCCCGGCCAAATGGTTTCGTGAATTTGTACAACTAACAAATAACAAGTAAAGGCTCAAATAAGAGGGGATTTAAGTCTTAATCATACAGGTGTTTAGAAAACAGTAGGGATGATTACAAACTAGCGTATACATGTGTCCTAGGTTTATAATAATATGGATCACATCAATGCAATACCCGGTAATCACTCCTCAAATAGGGGCTACACGTGGTATTAGCTCACCAGTCATCATATCCATATTCTACCCGTCCCACACCGTGAAGGTAATTAAAGTGTGTGTTGGCCACAGATTTTATTGCGTGCTATTACCCGTCCCATCCTATCAGTCCTGGAGGAGGTTAGGACTACTATCATAAAGGGTAGGTACTAGGCAGACCCTCAGGTTTAAAAGGGTAAAATTCTAAGGTGACAAGCAAAGAACATGTAGGACTGCAGTAAGTGGGAAACACATAGGAGCATAAAGGAGGCTCAGATTTTCCTCCACAGATAATGCATATAATTAGCATGACTCAAACACATATAAGGGTAGTGTTGTTAATTAAGATCCTAAGACATGGTATCTAGGTGAATGCAGAGGATAGGAAGACTTGTTTTATAACCCAAAAACATGCTCTAATCAGTTTGCCTATTGATTTAAAATTACCTATTAGTGTTAAGCAACACACACAAGAGAGAGACATATTTCTAAATTTTTTTGGAAATTTAGTCACCTAAGGCTTGCCTCGGCGGGGGACAGTGTATATTAACAGAATTATTAGAGGAACTGTTGCAAATTGTTACCTAAACATGTTGTTCTAGGTTTTTCAGAACATAGAAGCATTACCAGTTGTTTTTAGAGAAAACTGAGTGAGGTTGTTATACCTTTTTTATACATCAGTAATTAGACTAAATGTAGTTGAGCGATTAGGACCCTATAACATGATATCTAATGCACAGGTAGAGATGCATAATGATGCATACACAGAATTCCTAAGCATGATTTCTAAATGCTTAGTAGTCACAGTATTAATCATGGTTTCAAAAGATGCTGGAGTGATAATTTATTTTAATGTTGTTTAGCCTGGGACAAGATTTCTAAGCGTACATGGCAGTGTGGACATGATAGTAGAGAATACCATTTATTAGCAGGATTTTTCTAAGTAAAAGTGAACATGCTGAAACAGTAGGTATGAGACCTAATAAACATGATTTCTAATGCATGAATTTGAACATATGGGCCTAAACAGGATCTTTATTGCACAGATAGGAAATAAAGTCTAATAGCATGATTTCTAATGCATGAATTTGAACATATGAGCCAAAACATGATCTCTATTGCACAGATAGGAAATAAAGTCTAATAGCATAATTTATATCCCTTTAATAGCTATCGCACGCATAGTTACCCCTCCCTTTTTACTATCCATCCCTGAGTTGTTTACAAATTATTAAAGGCCAGGGAATTATGAATTACACAACCAAAAGAAAAATAAGAAGTTACTTCTATAGGGAGCCTTCAATCAGGCCCAGATCTTCCAAACCTCAATGCCTTATGGTATTTCATAGCCTTTCATAGTCTGAGTGTATCAGAGTTTCCTAAGGACCTCAAGGGCTCCCAGGTAGTGCTCACACCCAGACATAGCCAAAGAATTAACATGTGCAGTGTGGAAGTGCCAGCCTTGTGTGTCAGAGTTCAAAGGGTACTCGAAGGGTCCCCAAAGAAGTGCTCACACGAAGGGGGCTGAACTTAGACTTCTAAGAGTATATGTGAGAGTGCTTTTTATTTAAAAAAGATTTAAGTAAGGAACATGTTTGAGAAAGGGTAAGTAAGAAAATAGTTTTTTGAAGAAAGCAAATGAAAGCTTAACATCACAAAGGACCAAGGATAGTCCAAAAAGAACAAGCACAGCCAGGGTAATGGGATTAGGGACAAATACATAGCATGTAAGGGCATACATACAGCAGGAAGATACACACATGGAAATGCGATCAGGAACTCCTAAGGGCCTAGAGGATCAGGGGGTACAATGCTAGGTTAGATTAACAACTAAGGCCATGATTAAACTAATGTACCGGTCATAGGCATGTAAGAAGTAGGTGTTATGTGTACAGAAACATGCTGGTCATAAACAAATAAAGCCTAATATAAACATGCAGAGGGGAGTTCAGGATCCTAGATACATGCTGAAGAATAAGTAAGCAAGTTGGAAGCATGATGAATTACAACAGTAATGGAAACATGTTGGTTTGAGGAACTGAAATCTAAATTAGAACATACTAGTGAAGTGAAGAAAGCAGTAACACAAAAAGGAACGTAGGAGAATGCACAATAGTTAGCCTTGGCTTGCAGCCGGCTAACCTAGAGTAGGAGTAGTTAGCACCGAAGAGAGAGTAGAAAGTCTTTTAAATTGTGAGAGGGATTTTTTTAACAGATTAGTTTGTGTGTGTGTCTGTGTATGAATAGAGTATATATAGTTTTGAAAACTTGATGAAAAATAAGGAAAGAACCAGAATTAACCAGTGATTGTGGGACTGAATATCAATCAGTACCCAATTAGTACAGGTATCCCTATGATAAAGGGAGTAATTCACATGGTGATTATTAAATAAATAAAGAACCATATATAGCTTAGAGGAATATAAGAACAGTGTAAGTATAATAGGCAATTAGGTATACCTTAATTGAAGGGGTTAAACTCAAACGGCTAGTAGGTAAAATAATAATTAAGGAAAGTTCTGATGCCTGTAAAATATAAGGAAACAGTTTCACCCCTAATTCAATCATACAATTGAGACTAGGTTCAGAAGATATCACTTAAGGAAATAGTAATCAATTAACAGTTAATCAATTATGTAACAAGGCAAGGAAAAAAAGTTTGAAATCAATAAGAACATCTCATAAGAAATCAGGGATTCGAAATTGGTACTAATTAAGGGAAGGACTCATGTATATAAGGAAACATTCAAAATCAGCAGAGGATATCGTATGAAAAATCAGTATAGTACTTCTCATAATCATTCAGGGATTCAAGGCAGTAATGATTCAAGCAGGGTGAACACACAAGAAGCAGCAGAATCAAAGACCCAATAGCATAGTGAAGCAATAATCATAAAGAAACAGGGGTTACTCATGGGAAACAGACATACAAATCAAAAGAAAAAGATATGCTCAGAATTTAGAACACAGTGTTAAAACTAAAGTTTTAACATAATAAATCATGATTAAAAGTGATAAAACGTTTAAGCATATGGGAAAAATCACTTGAACTTTGAGAAAATGTTTGAAGAAAAGGTTTCAGAAACCTCTAGTGAAAAACCTGTTTAAAAAATGGAAAACCTTTAAGAAAAAAATGTAATAATACCTCTAATAAACCCGGATCTACTGTAGATCTAAGAGAATAGGAAGGTTTTCGAAGAAAACATGTAAAAAGTTTCATGATATACACAGACCTAAGACAAATCTAAAGGAATCGTGAAAATACCAGGGGTTAGGGTTTCAGAGAGTTGAAAAACAAGAAAAACCTTAAAGATGTCGCCAGCGTTAGCTGGAAAAGTCATGGATCTTACTCAAACAGCCGTAGGAGGCCGGAAAATGGCATGAGGGACCATGGGTAGGAGCTGAACCGCTCCAGGTTCGCCTGAGGGCCTTAGGGTGTCATTAGACCGGTGTAGGGTGAAGCAGTAACCAGGAGATAATGGGAGACCATAGTTTCCGACGAGGGAACTAGCCGGAGAAGACGAACAAAATCCATCGGAGAAGGGGGGAAGGGAAGGTTCTAGAGAGAACCAGAGAGAGAATGAGAGACTGGAAAATGAGAGGTCGAAGGGGGGGTAGGTCTAGGTTTAATTATGGTAACACTAATCTGGGCCGTTAATTTAAATTGATCAACGGCTCAGATTAGTCGTGGGGTTGGGCCGGGTAGGATTTTAGGTCTAGGCTGGGTAATTGGGCTGATTAAATTGGGTAGGGCCCGGGTGATATTAGGCTATCATTGAAATTAAAAGTGGCTATTAGTTAAATACCCAAAAAAATAGATAAATAATTAATAAAAAATAGATAATAATTATATAAAGTGAAATTAATGCTAAATAAATGAAATTAAGGTAATTAATGGATATAAAAATATAAAATGACATAATTATTGATTTAAATGGTATAAAATGTACAATTAGGCCATAGTTGTAAAATTATTGTAATTATGGTCAAATAATGCCAAATTGGCTAATTTGTGAAATAATTAAATCCTAATAGGATTAAAAATGATATGTTGACTGAGAAATATTTTGAAATTATTTATAATACAATTTATGAATATAAAAATACTGAATAAATTGGAAATGGATTTAATAAAAATAAGAAAATTTTTTGAAAAAATACCAGTTATTATAAAGAGTGATTTTGGAGTTATATATACAAATTTTAAAAATAATTTGAGAAAAAATTGGGTATCAACAGCTACCCCTCTTTACCCGGGAAGGATGAAAGAGTTGTCACTAAAGATATGATGGCCAATTTTGATCGAGTGGAAATAGCTTGAAAGGTTCAGGACGCACCCTGGTTCCTGAACTGCCTACACATCTCTGGTCTTACAGGAATCAGGTCGTATGTAGTTCAGGGGTCATAACAAACGCCAAGTATAGAGTGTGATGAGCAAACAGCTTACGGGATAGTTAGGAGACCTGGAGCGGAACCGCTCCCGCCTGGATAGATGTTGCTTTCCGGAATACCTGCAAATAAACAATACGAGCGTATATTGTGCATAATTTAAACATGATGCAAATTCCCGTTGAACGATGAATGTTGTCTTTGGACGGTTAAGGATGACGTCTGTTGACCCATGTCACTGCATAGTTTTGAAGATTGACAAATGGTTGACCAGTTGAGCCAGGTCCATCAGAGCACACATCTTGAACTGAATAGCTGGCACATGAACCGTATATGCATAGGAGATATCTGTGAATGTGAAATATCAATGAACCAAGAGATTGTCTCCTAATGCAAAAAGGTTGCAAACTGATGAGAGGATTGAAGTTGAATTCAGCAAGGAAAGTAA
>MDKI01184044.1:0-12720 GCA_005239505.1 Nicotiana paniculata
TCGTTTTCTCTCTTTCTGCCTTTTTAGAATGTCCTCCTCTCTTTTTCTTCAGCCAAAAAAAAATCTTTCAGTCACCCCCTCATTATATATGTGTTGTAGTGTGCTAAGTGGGGGAAGTGGGGAAAATGTGTGAAGGAGTGGGGGTGAGGCATGGGTTGAGTGGGGGAAGAGATGTGAGGGAGTGGGGTGTTTGGGTGGAGTGGGGGGAAGAGATGTGAGGGAGTGGGGTGTTTGGGTGGTTTTTTTGTTTTTTTTTATTTTAATTTAATTTTTATTTTTCCCGTTTTTATTTATTTATTTATTTCTTTCTTTTTCTTTTTTTTTTATTATTTTTATTTAAATTTATTTTTCTTAACCTTTTTTTTTATTGAATAAAAGAAGATAAGATACACATGTGTATACATATATATATATATATATATATATATATATTCTTCTATTTAAACATAGGAACAAATCTTATATTCTAAGAATGTGAATATTTTTGTTGTTTTTAATTTTCTTAAATAGAACCTATCAAGAGTAAGATAAAATTTAATATATTAAGATTAGATCTAACATTAATATTTACAGCAAAATAGTATAGAATTTGGGTGTGGTCAAAAAATAGTTGTTCACAGAGATTATGTTCCTTAATCACCTATAATCGAGTTTTAAGGTCCAAAATACTTACCTCTATGAAGAAAACTGATTTTCCCTCTTCAAAATCACCTCAAGAGCTTCTTCCCGTTCAGAGATGGTGTTAAAGGTCTAATGGTCGCAGACGGTTTTAATTTATACTTTCTGCCCAGGGGTTTCGCACCTGCGGCCCATGTCTCGCACCTGCGGGACCGCACTTGTGACTTTTCATTAAACGGCCTAACTCCGCACCTGCGACACACATTCCGCTCCTGCGGTCCCGCACCTGCAATCAAACATCCGCAGGTGCGGAAACAACAGTGAATTCACACCAGCAGCTGTTTTGCCGAAATTTTCCAACTCCGAACTTCCCGTTAACCATCCGAAATCAATCTCGAGCCCCTCGGGACCCCAACCAAATATACCAACATATCATATATGATCATTCAAACTTAGTTGCACTCCCGAAACACTATAAATAACATCAAAACACCAAAATCACATCAAATTCAAGCCTAAGAACTTTGAAATTTCTAAAATCCACCAACGATGCCGAAACTATCCAAAACAACTCCGATTGACCTGAAATTTTGCAGACATATCCAAAATGACATTACGAACCTATTCTAACTGTCGGAATTCCATTCCGGCCCCGATAGTCTATTTTCCACTGCCGACCGGAAAACACCAAAAACTAATTTTTGCCAATTCAAGCCTAATTCTACGCCGGTCCTCACAAAAATATTCGGAACACACTCCTAAGTCCCAAATCAACTAAAGAAGCTATCTGACCCGTAAAATCTGCATTCCGAGGTTGTTTACCAATAAGTCAACTCTCAATTGACTTTTCTAACTCTAAGGCTATTTTTAAAGACTAAGTGACTAAATTCTCATTATAGTTATTCCGATTCCAAGCCTACAAACTCTAACACATCAAGAACGGTTTAAACAAGATATGAAGAGGAAATAATAGTAAATATAAATGCAGATTCCACGTAACGACCGACCGGGTCGTTACATTCTCCCCCTCTTAAACAAACGTTCGTCCTCGAACGTGCCGAGAGTTGCTCCAAGATCCATCAACCGCTGAATAACCTTACCATGGGGCGACCCCACGTCTCCTTACCCCTCATCGATCGAATAATACAACACATTTGAATGCAACTATACCCAACCTAATCCCTACGCCTTAGAACCCAAATTCCACGTCAGAACTCATATACAAGATTAGAATCACACCTCCACACACCGTATACACCTGAACCAGATCACACGAATATGAAAGAACACAACTCATACGTCCAAACTCTACGGAGTCAAACAATCAGATTCGGTGCAAAACATCTACATCAAGTCATACCTAAAAGTATCATCATCTATCTGATCAAACTACATCAAAATCGACCATACTCAGAAATGGTACAGCCACCCGGGTCTCCAGATCCCCAATAGGTACCACACACAACCGACACACGCGTTATGTAACAACAACATCACCCACAAGGGCGAGCACATGAACAGATGTAACAAAAGGTTCACGGGGCGTATCCAGAGAATGGGCTAAAATATGATGAAATGTGAATATGAAAAACCGGATTCAATTAAAAACTAAAGCTTCTCGTGACAGACTGAAACAATACCTGGGATCATGGCATCAGAAGTCATCCCATCCGGTCTAGCTGAAAATGCATAAAATCGGGCCTGATCACCACCGGATCAACCTCCCCCTCTAGGGCGACCCCTACCTGCTTGACCCCCACCTCTAGCTACCTGGGCGGGCGGTGAAACTACTGAGTCTAAAACCGCGGGCTGACTCCTTTGCTGATAAGTACCTCTCGCAAGACAAGGACAAAACCTCTTAATATGGCCCACCTCTCCACACTCAAAGCAACCTCTCTCGGAGAATGGCACTGGGGACTGAAGGGAACCCCTAGCACCAGGATAAGCACTCGAAGAACCAGGCATAGATGAACTCTAAACCGATGGTTTCCAAGATGAACTCTGAGTTGGCAGGTCACTGAAAGATGGGGGCACCTGATGCGAACTGTGAGGATCATGACCAACTGATCCACCACGATAACCTGAGCGACCTGGCTGAGCCTGCCTGAATGGACGGCCTCTGTCGGGCTGAGGCTAACCCCTTGAAGGAACCCCACCAAAACTCCCAGATCCTCGAGACCTCCTGGCCTCCCTCTCGATCCGCTCTTGGCAGAGAACCGACTCAATCTCTCTTGCAATGTCAACCACCTCCTCAAAAGAAGCGCCAGATACTCTCTCCCTAGTCAGAAAAATCCGAAGCTGATAAGTGAGGCCATTAACGAACCTCCTGATTCTCTCCCTGTCTGTGGGAACTATCCAAATAGCATGACAGGCCAACTCGGAGAACCTCATCTCATACTGCATCACGGTGATGTCCTCCTAGCGCAACTGCTCGAACTCCCTGCGCAGCTCCTCCCTGCGGGACTGCGGTATATACTTCTCCAGGAATAGAATGGAGAACTGACGCCAGGTAAGGGGCGCTACGTCAGTAGGTCTACGCCTCTCATAGGCCTCCCACCAAGCGATTTCAACTCCTGCGAACTGGAAGGTAGTAGACCCCACTAGCCTCTAGTATCCCTGATGTGCGAAGGATCCTCTGACACTTGTCCAAAAAGTCCTGGGCGTCCTTGACCTCAGCACCAATAAAAATCGGAGGCTGGAGTCTACTAAACCTCTCTAACCTGCACTGCTCGTCATCTGCCAAAGCTGGGACAACAAAATCTTGGGCTGGGGAAATCGGCTGGGCTGGAACTGTCCCCGGTGTCTGAAGCCCCTGAATAACCTACTCAGGCGTCCGGGCAGCTGAAGTCTGAGTGCCTCCCCTGGCCTGAGAAGTAGCAGCAGTAATAGGCATGGCAATGGCATGTGCCAGGCTAGTGCACACCGTCAAAATCTGGGCTAGGGTCTCTTGAAGACCCGGAATCACAATGGGCACTGCTGGTGCCTGAGCCTCTCCTGCTGGGATCTCAACTGCGGGGACCTAATCATGAGCAGTGGGAGGCTCCACAGGTACTGCCCCGGCTGCTGAGCGGGCTGCACCCCTCCCTTTGCCACGGCCTTGACCTCGGCCTCGACCTTTAGCTGGTCCTACTGGTGTCTGATCAGAACGATCGGTAGCACGAGTCCTCACCATCTGTGAGAGAATGAAAAAAACAGATGTTTAGTTAAAAAATTTAACAGAGTAGCACGACAAAATTCAAAAATGTGGGATTCTTCCTAAGGGTTCTGTAGCCTCTCAAAGATAAGTACAGACGTCTCCGCACTGATCCGCAAGACTCTACTAAACCTGCTCATGACTAGTGAGACCTATTTAACCTAGCGCTCTGATACCATCTTGTCACGACCCAATTTCGGAGTCGTGATGGCGCCTGTCGTGGAACCAGGCAAGCCGCCCTTTTTAACTAAGCTAAATTCAATTCCCAATAAAACAAAATACGATTTTCAAACGAATTTATTGATAATACTAAGAGTCTGAAATTTAAAAACAATATTTGAAACAGAAATAAAAAAGATCTCCAGCCCCGGATCCGGTGTCACTCAGTCATGAGCTACTATATCATAAAGTAAAAGAAGAAAAAAGAAATGGACAACATTGTCTCAAAATAAAGAACAACAGGTAGAATAAGAAAGAGAAGGCGAGGTCGCGGTCACCAGCTGCTACCTCGACTATTCCAATGAAAACTCTGGCAGCTGCTCAATATCCACTACCGGGTCCCGGTGTACCTGGATCTGCACACAAGGTGCAGGGGGTAACGTGAGTACACCAACTCAGAAGTAACGAATCCAAACTATGGGCTGAGAGGTAGTGACGGACAAAACCTCAGAAATTACAATAAGCAATATACAGAAATTAGACATGCTAACAGTTTATCAGAATGAATAAATATGCCAAGTATGCCAGTATGCTCTACATGCCATCATAAAATATATGTATGAAACCAATGTGGATATGCACATAGTGCTCACAACCCTCACAAAGTAGTCCACTCAGTACCGCATATGGCTCTCAGGCCTAGGGAAAAGTCCATCCCGAAATGTACATAAACATTGGTGGTCGTACTAACTCCGTACTGAGGAAAAAGGCCAATCCATCCCCACGGAGAAAGTCCATCTCCGGAATACAACACTCGGACAAGATCCATGTCCAGGGACGATCCATCCCTCACATAACATCCACTTCAGACATGACCCATGCCCAGGAAAAATCCATCCCTCAACATCAATTACGCTCACTGGGGTGTAAAGACTCCGGAGGGATCCTAGTGGCCCAAGCGCTATATCAATCCAACGAAGGCATGATTTAAGTGTCGCTGTGGTGGGCAGTCTAATCTCATAACTGTCTCAATAACAGGATCTCGGCCTCACTCAGTCATTACTCTTCAGTCTCACTCACATGGATCACAGATGCATCCATCAGCCCGAAACAATGATAAGTATGCATATAATTAACAATACTGAGACTGAGATATGAAGTGATATGCTATAACAGGACTGAGTATATGAAATCAAATAATCACAAAATGAGACAGTAATATACGACCACTCGGGTCTCAGCATTTTCGGCGTGAAGCCTAGCATTTATACTTAACATGATTTCTAACAGGTTCACAATTACCATATTAACAGAAGCACAGATATCATCAGAGAATAATCACTAAGCGGTGCTATGGGATAAGCCAGGCCACAAATACTCGGTGCACGCCCGCACGCCCGTCACTTGGCATGTGCGTCACCTCAATTATAGTCATAAATATTTTAGCTCAGGGTTTTGAACCCTCAAAACCAAGTTTGGAAACGTTACTTACCTCAAAACCGGCTAAAATACTATTCCGCAGTGCCTTTAAGTGCTCCAAATCTACCAAGTTCAGATTTTTATCATCAAATTATGCTTAAGGAATGAATTCCAATTGAAAAGAACACTAAAACCGGAGTTGGTTTGCCCCTTCAAATCGACCCCTAAAGGTCTCATAATCTCAAGCCCTAACCCCACCTTTTTCTACTGATTTTCATGAATTAGACACTGAGATTATGTTCCTTAATCACCTATAATCGAGTTTTAAGGTCCAAAATACTTACCTCTATGAAGAACTCTGATTTTCCATCTTCAAAATTGCCTCAAGAGCTTATTCCCGTTCAAAGATGGTGTTAAAGGTCTAATGGTTGCGGAGGGTTTTAATTTATACTTTCTACCCAGGGGTTCCGCACCTGCGGCCCATGTCTCATACCTGCAGTCAAATAAACCGCACCTGTGACTTTTCATTAAACGGCCTAACTCCGCACCTGCGACACACATTCTGCTCCTGCGGGTCCGCACCTGTGATCAAACATCCGCAGGTGCGGAAACAACAGTGAATTCACACCAGCAACTGTTTTGCTGAAATTTTCCAACTCCGAACTTCCCGTTAACCATCCGAAATCAATCCCGAGCCCCTCGGGACCCCAACCAAATATATCAACATATCATATATGATCATTCAAACTTAGTTGCACTCCCGAAACACTAAAAATAACATCAAAACACCAAAATCACATCAAATTCAAGCCTAAGAACTTTGAAATTTCTAAAATCCACCAACGATGCCGAAACTATCCAAAACAACTCTGATTGACATGAAATTTTGCAGACATATCCAAAATGACATTACGAACCTGTTCCAACTAAAAGAATTCCATTCCGACCCTGATAGCCTATTTTCCACTGCCAACCGGAAAACACCAAAAACTAACTTTCGCCAATTCAAGCCTAATTCTACACCGGTCCTCACAAAAATATTCCAAACACACTCCTAAGTCCCAAATCACCTACGAAACTATATGAGCCGTAAAATTCATATTACAGAGTTGTTTACCAATAAGTCAACTCTCATTTGACTTTTCCAACTATAAGGCTATTTTTAAAGACTAAGTGACTAAATTCTCATTATAGTTATTCCGATTCCGAGCCTACCAACTCTAACACATCAAGAACGGTTTAACCAAGCTATGACGAGCCAATAACAGTAAATATAAATGCAGATTCCACATAACGATCGACCGGGTCGTTATAAAGTCCCGTTTAAAACTAACACTGCCCAGATGCCCCTTGTGTGCGATCGCAGCGGGGGAAGTGAAATCGTAGAAGTCAACGGCCAGGACCCCCAAAAAGTCTACTGCGATCGCGAAAGGGGAATTGCGATCGCGGAGAGCAAATGGGCCAGGCCTGTGCGATTACGGGGGAGGGGGTGCGAACACGGAGAACAAAACTAGGCCCGGCAATAAATCACCCCTGTGCCAATGCAGACAGGCCCATGCGATCGCACATGGAATTTCCCCACACCCTGCTAACTCCTTCTATGTGATCGCATTAATGCACCCGCGATCGCACTGAAGGAAACCAGTCCGTGAAAATCTTGTGTTTAGAATTTAACTCTGAGGGCTCCGAAACACACCCGAGCCCCTCGGGACCCCGTCCAAAGGCACTGACAGGTCTGTATTCATGATACGGACCCGCTCGAATTTTTGGAACGTGAAAAACAACAACGAAACTAAGAATTTGATCACAAAACCAAATTGAATCAAACTTTGAACATAAAGTTCTAGAATTCGCTTTCAATGCGCCGAACCGACCTATACTACTCGGGAGGACACCGAATTTTGCAAGCAAGTCTTAAATGACATAACAGATGTTCAGACCTCGATAACACAAAAACACGTTCCAAACCAAATTCAAACTTAAGGAAACTCTAATTTCGATATTGGGCGCCGAAACGCTGCGGGGTCATCCAAAACCCATTCCGAACATACGACCAAGTTCGAAATCATTATACAAAGCTCTCGGAACCATCGAAACTCGATTTCAAGATCGTTTACTCAAAATGTTGATCGAAGTCAAACTTGGCCTTAAAGGCCAACCTTAAGGAACCAAGTGTTCCTATATCACTCTAAACACTTCCGAATCCCGAATCACCCGTCCCCACAAGTCATAAATCATAATAAGCCACTTCGGGAAGTTCATTTAGGGGAACGGGGTCCGTTAACATAAAACAATCGATCGGGTCATTACAATCTCCCCCTCAGGTTCCCAAGCCTCCTGCTCCCTAGTGGGAGTCGATCCATGGGAGAAAAAGATGTCGTCTTGTTCGGGATCATCACTGAGCCGGTAGAGATAGCCAGGGTCCGGTGCCCTGGACTTTGTATTCTTCTTGGGATTCCGGGACCGGGTGGCCACCTTTTTCTTCCTCTTTCTCGGACTTTCTCTTTTTCTTCTTCTCCTCCTTCGCGGCAGACCTGGGTTGTCCCCACACGGGGGGCTCGGCAGGCAAAGACAGATCCTTGTCCTCATCAAGCGGACTAAGTTCAGTGGTCTTAGGCAGACTTGTAAGAAAAAAGGAAAAGTTAGCACTATATAAGTTAAGAGCATGATGTTAACTATTTCAGGGAAGAACCTCACCATAAGTACGGGCCTCCCATTTTTCCTTCGAAAGCTTGTGACATGCGCGCTCAGAGTAAGGAATATGGTGACATATCCCATCGATCCACTTCTTGAATCAGGGGATTGCATCTGGAACTTGGGCAACAGCTGCACGACCACAAACACAAGCAGTGAGAAAAATAAATAAAAGGGAAGAAAGACCCAAGAAAGACAATACTCACAGGATGTAACATGCATACCAAGTCAATACAAATTTATTTTTCCGCTTTATAGATATTGAAAAGTTCTTAATTTATTGTTTTGTTCTTCATTCACGAATGGCATTGAACCAAGGGTCCGATCAAGGGAAAATTACTGTTCAACCTAAGTTCGAGTTGGATCGTAACATTATAATTGGTTTGATTATTCATTTTGTCTATAACTCGTTCATCCAATATTCTTGATTATTTTTGTTTAATTAACCCACATATCCTTAAAACCACGTATAAATTCAATTGTTATCCATTTTAAAGGTAAACACACATAACAATGCTTGAAAAATTAACAAGCAAACCAAATAACGGTTAGCTTATATAGTTCTTGGTAAGTAAACTGAGGCAAATGGCAAACATTTTTCTAGAAAAAATTCTCTAAAATAATAATGTGAATAAGATTTAAATATTTAGCTATATATTTCAGTGAAGTCTCATATTTGGATTCCATATTTAAAGAAATAGTACTAGTAATGAATAAAATAAATCTTAAAAATTATTTACTAATAAGAAATTTAACCCAAAGTAATAATATGAAACAAGTAAATAGACAAGAATGTAGAGAAAAATAGAGGAGAGATTTTATTTCTTCCATGTATTCAAGTGTGTATAATGTGATGGCCAAACTCTCTATTTATAGGATGATGATATTTAGGTAATACAAATGGATGCCATGAACATGATATTAACTATTGAGATCATGGGGGAAGATCATGGAGGTGTTGGAGTTACAATCATAATGGTAAGAAGTAGTGGGAGGTTAATGGAGAAGAGTAGTGGGTGTTACTTCCTTACGAGTTATGGAAATCCACCATAATCAAGTATTTCATAATACTCCCCCTTGGATGTTAAAAGATAATGTGCCTCGTTAAAACCTTACTAGGAAACAAAATCTTGAGGGAAAAAATCCTAGTGAAGGAAAAAGAGTACACATATCATGTAATACGCACTGTTTGCTGCCTCGTTGAAGCCTTGCAAGGAAATACCATTGGGACAAAACTTGTTCTAAGGGAAAAATAGTACAACACGTATTTTCCTCCCCCTGTTGAAAACATCACTTTATTTCTTGAGGACAATACATTTCAATCTTGTATTTCAACTTCTCAAACATTGAGGTTCGCAATGCCTTAGTGAACAGATCAACAAATTATCACATGAACGAATTTGTTGAATATCAATTTCACTATTATGTTGAAGATCATGCGTCTGAAAAAGAACTGTGGTGAAATTTTCTTTATTAGGTCTCCCTCAATATATCCTTATTTTAATTGAGCTAAAACAACATCATCTCCAATATTATTGGAATCTTCTCCTCAAAGAAAAGTCACATGTTTGTTGTGTGTTGAGTCACTTGCTTTATCAGTTGCTTATCTTGGCATTCCTTGAATATGACTTCAACAATTAACTGCCTTGTAGAATAATAATATGTCAACCCTCACATGCAAATAGATTGATTGAAGATCAAACTTCAAGAAAATGTCTGCATTTTCATAACCAACAAAATCTTGACAGTATTTGTTAGAATAAGCAAATCTATATCAAGGATTCCTTTTGCAATATAACACTAATCGTATTTCAATATATCCACATAGGAGTAAAACTATATCTCGCTAGAATATTGTTATACTTTTGGTTCTAGAAAGATACCTTCTTTATGACATCTAAGGATGAAGCATTTGATGTGTTCACCTCATTTGTTAAGAAAACTCAAAATCAGTTAGGAAATCAACTAGCATCAATAAGATCTGATCATGGTACTGAAATTTGAGAATGCAAAGTTTGCTGAGTTCTGTGATGAACATGTTATCAATCATAATTTTTCTGCCTCTAGAACCCCATAGCAAAATGGGGTTGTTGAAAGAAAGAATAGAACTCTTGAAGATATGGCAAGAACCATATTTCTTTCTAGAAAACAACCTCATAGCTTCTAGGCAGAAACAATAAACACAACATGCTACATAATAAATAGATGCATGACCAGGCCTCTGGTAGAGAAAACTCCTTATGAATTACCTAAAGGGATAAAGCCCAACATATCCCACCTTAGGGCTTTCGGATGCAAGTTCTTTGTGCACCATAATGGCAAAGATTCCCTAGGAAAATTTGATCCCAGAAGTGATGCGGGAGTATTCTTGGGATATTCATCACATAGCAAGGATTATAAAGTGTATAATAAAAGAACTATGTGTGTAGAAGAGAGTGTACATGTTGTCTTTGATGAAACTAACACTCTTGTTGAAGAGACAGGAACAAGAAGATAAGGAACTTGGACTGGTGAGAAGCAGTGAAAACATTGAAGAAAATATGGAAGATGGATCAGGTGATGGACCAGGTCCAACTACCCCAAGCAACATGACAGGGGGAACTCAACATGTGAATCTTGGCCCTGATCCTGTTCCACAACAACAAGGCACCATGGAACTATCTAGAAGTGAACAGTTGGTTCTCAAACCACACAGATATCAGAGTTCTCACCCTCTCGAGAAAATCATAATAGATCTGACATCTGAAATCAAAACAAGATCCTCCTTGAAAAATCTGTGTGCGTTTCATGCCTTTCTATCATTGATTGAACCAAAGAACATTGGTGAAGCCCTACAGGATGCTGACTGGGTAAATGCCATGCAAGAAGAGCTGAATCAATTTGAAAGAAGTCAAGTGTGGAACTTGGTACCTAAACCACTAGACAGATTAGTGATTGGCACAAAGTGGGTCTTCGGGAACAAGCTCAATGAGGATGGAACTGTTACAAGAAACAAGGCTAGACTGGTTGTTCAAGGATACAGTCAAGAAGAGGGAATTGACTATGATGAGACCTTTTCCCCTGTGTCAATACTGGAGGCAATCAGACTTCTTATAGAATTTGTTGCACACATGGAATTCACTCTCCATCAGATGGATGTTAAGAGTGCCTTCCTCAATAGATATCTGAAGGAAGATGTATTTGTCAAACAGCCTCCAGGTTTTGAAAGCAAGGAGTCACCTGACCATGTATACAAACTTGACAATGCTCTTTATGGTCTCAAACAATAACCAAGAGCATGGTATGAGCGTCTATCAAAATTCCTGCTAGAACATGGATACAAACGAGGTAAAATTGGCAACACCTTGTTCTTAAAGGAAAAAGGTAAGAACTCCTGGTTGTGAAAATATATGTGGATGATATCATATTTGGGGCGACTTCTGAAAAATTGAGTAAGGAATTTGCTATACTTATGGGGAGTGAGTTTGAGATGAGTATGATGGGTGAGCTAAACTTCTTCTTAGGCTTGCAAATCAAGCAAAACTCAAATGGAACAATGATCCATCAACAAAAGTATGTGAAAGAATTGCTCAAGAAATTTAAAATGGAAGACTCAAAGGAAATAGACACCCCCATAGCCACAACTACAAAATTAGATGTGGATGAACCTGGTTCATCCGTTGATCAGAAGCTATACAGAGTGATGATTGGGTCTCTATTATATCTCACTACCAGCAGACCTGATATTGTGTTCAGTGTAGGACTGTGTTCCAGATTTCAGGCAAATCCAAAGGAGTCCCACCTAACTGCAGTGAAGAGAATTTTGAGATATCTGAAAGGCACCACTGATTTGTGCCTTTGGTATCCTAAAGGTAGTAATTTCGACCTTGTAGGATATGCTGATGCTGATTATGTAGGTTCCCTGGTTGACAGGAAAAGTACTTCAGGCATGGCTCACTTTTTGGGTTCCTGCCTTGTGTCTTGGGCCACCAAGAAACAAAATTCAGTAGCCTTGTCTACTGCTGAGGCTGAATATGTGGCTGCAGCCTCATGTTGTGCTCAATTGCTATGGATCAAGAAATAACTCATGGACTTTGGTATAGAGGTTGGATGCATTCCTATTTTCTGTGACAACACTAGTGCAATTAGTATGACGAAGAACCCGGTTCATCATAAAATAACTAAGCACATAGATGTTAGACACCATTTCCTAAAGGATAACTATGAAAAATGAATGATCTCAATCGAATTTTGTGCTACTGACCAACAAATTGCATATATCTTTACTAAAGCACTAAGTAGGGAGCATTTTCAGAGAAACCGGCTTGAATTAGGGATGATTAAGATCACCTAATTAAAAAAAATGAAAAAAAATTTTTTGGCTAGAAACACTAACATAGATAATAAACCAGACTAATCATTGCTCAGTATCATGACTTTACTGTCATAATCTCTTGCCATGTATTAATATGATCCCCTGGTTGCTAATGATGTTTGTTTATCTTTGTAAATTGAAGCAAATTAAAGACTTTAACACGATGAACTTGGTTCATCCCTGCTGGTTCATCTGACTGCCAAGGTACGTGTTCATCTCTATATAATTATTGAATTAATTACAGTCACACATGAGCAGGACTCTATCTATATTTGGTTCATTT
>MDKI01115579.1:0-69778 GCA_005239505.1 Nicotiana paniculata
CCCAGGATTATATTTGCAACGCCCGTTTAGTCTTCTACAAGACATAGTTGAGCGTGATCAACCCGCTTCTGCATTATCCTCCCTCGGGATATGAGTAATTGACCACTCCCAGAATCGTCCCAAAAGAGCATGGACCTTTACCACATATTGTTGCGCACGTTCTTGCCTTAAGGTTTCCCCCGAAGGCGTGTTCTATACTATGGTTCTTGTCCGACTAAAAGCCAAGGCCTTAGAAATTCGATTTTTCAACTTTTCTTAGTTCGAGCATTGCCTAGGATTTATTTGAAGCCCCTGGGAACTTTTGATGCACTAAGATTCCGGGTTCTTGCTCTATGTTGATATTCACAATACTGTGGAATTTGGTACTTTCTTGTTATCCACTTAATCGGTAAGTTACTTGGACTTTACAATTTCATTCTTATGTGTCTATGGGTTGCATACTTCTGAAATTCATGGCTTAATGTGTGCTGGGGCTATTTTCGTGTGTAACTCTGCTAGCTTTGAACTTGTATTATGATCTGAACCTCTTTAGCATTTGATTTTTACCTAAACTTCCTAGTTTCGAGAGATGTTATTTGAATATGCTTCACTTGAATAATTTGGAACTTCTTAAGATCATTTAGCCTAAAGTTTTGGGCAACTAAATGTTTACACTTACTATTTGACATGATCTTGTTTTCCTACTTTGTTATGAATTCCCTCTGTAATGTGTTCCAATATGTATCAAGACCTTCACTATTAACTATGACTCGCTCCCCTGTTTGTGTCGCTCAATATGTCTTTGTTTTGCTTGATTCTATATCCTTAGTGATTTTTTGGGACCTATAGGGTGGCTATCTTAATCAGTGTTTCCTTACAATGTTTGAGACTATTTACTTTAGAGATAAATTAGCATGTCTACTTTCTGGTGTTATGGTGGATATTCAGCATGATTTGGACCCTTAGACTCTAAACATGTTAAGCTAGTACTTTAATCATACTTGTTTGGTATTATGCACCTTTGTATGCTAATCTTGTAATCTCAGAAAACTTGATTCTCCTCTAACTCTCTCAATGTGTTTTTCTGCCAATATGTACTTTTTGCTAAGTGTTAAACCTGTAATAGAAACATGCTTCTAATTCTTGTTGACCTCCTTAACTAGCATATTCTGTGTTTTACATAACTTTGCTATGTTTGCCTTAGTGTGAGCACTACTCGGGGTCTATTCGAGACCCTTGTGAACTCTGACACACTAGGACTTGGGGTTCTCTGACCACTCTCCTTACTTGAGCTATCTCTAATACTCAATTCTTCCCTCATTATATCTGCTGAGTGTGCAAATTGGTTTGTTTAAGTGATTCAGTGTCTGGATCATATGGTCAATCTATGGTTGTTTGGTTTGGTTTGAGTTCCTCTATGATTTATGGGCTATGCTGATGAATATAGTCCTCTGTTGGAATCTGGTTATGCTATGTGTGAAGAAAGAGTTGTTGAAGGCCCAGACAAGACTGGGTATCTCTTTGGGCCTGTTCTGGGCCTACAGTTATTGCTTGTACAACTTTTGTAATTACATGCCTATAGGATTTTAACTATTTAATTCGCTATTGCACCTAAAAAACATGCCTATTGGAGCTAAATATAAAAAATCAGTTCCAATCACCGATCTTTAGAAATCATGCCTATAGGATATTACTACTTGCTCTAATGTACTGATACTGGACTCTTCAAACGATGTTTATCACTTAGCCACGCCACTATTAGAAAGCATGAGTAATTTTGAGCATTTCCAATAATTTTTATTGTCCCTTACTATGTAAACCACTTAGAGATCATGCTTATAAGTTTTATTAACTTATAATTTGTAACCTCAATAGCAACATAGCAGTATCAGATTCTCACAAACTGGTAATTTAGAAATCTTACGTCTAAAGTGGCGCCCCGCATCTGAAACTGCCTGTATATTTGGATCAAATCATATAGAAGCTATGTCTATAGAGCTTAATGACTTCAATTTTTACCAATTCTGAAACTGTCTAATGCCTAATGTAGAAATCTGTTTGCGTGCATTTGTTGTCTAATTGCAGAGGCTAACTTGAGCCTTTGATTGTCCTTAAGTGCAGTCCTATTTGTTTTGAATTGTCGCCTAGTTTTCACATTTTCTAAGCAGCCTAAGTAAAGTCTAGAACCACCCAAAATAGAGGTCCAATGCCTCCTGGACCATAGGTATGGGACGGGTGCACGCATAAGTAACGACTTATAATTGAACTAGTGCGCTTTAGGTAATAACTTAAAGATAGTAATCAGGTAGTAGGAGATGATAGTCTGTGCCCGCTGAATAATACGAGTAACACCCCATCTTAAGGGAGTTATGAAGTATTACTTATGTTGCACGATGTGATCCTTTAGGATAAAAAACTTAGGATCCCCCATCTTATTCCATTTTTTATATTTGAATCAAGTGTTTGTATTTACTCAAAGTCTTTTAATAATAAAATTTCTCAAGCTTCTTGATTTCTCTGTCTTTGTTTATTTGACTAATTCATATAATTTAAGTTCGTCCAGGAACCACAATTGTGGACCTCGAAGAGTGCCTAACACCTTCTCTTCGAGGTAATTTGGAGCCCTTACCCGATTTCTGGTGATGCAAACTAGTCAAACCCGAGTCATATGCAAATAGGTTCCCTAATGCACCTTAAACCGTTAGGTGATGACTCTACTCTTTTAATACTTCCTTAATAGAGTTTTCACATGTCAAAACCCGATTTCGCGCGAAAAAGGGGTGCGACAACATCTCTTGAGTTCTACGGTTCGCACAATTCTGTGTGCGACCGCTCATTTGATTTCTGTGGCTGCACAATTATAGTGCGGTCCGCAGTTCTTGTTGGGCTTGAATTGAAACTCTCTGAACTTCGACTTCTGCGGCCGCACTTTACACTGAAGCTCTGTTGATTCTTCTTCACATTCTGCAGCCGCAGATAGAATTTTGTGGTCCGGACTTGGGCTTTTGTGCTTAATTTTTGTCCTTGTTCAAAAGCACTCTTTCTTGAGTTGGATGTCATCGTAGTGGCTCATTTTCCAATACTCCTGCAAGTAAGCATATTTCATCAGTTTTTGAGAATACCTTTAAATATATTTGAACTAAAACGAAAGTCAAAAGACACTAATAAGTAGTCAAAATCCCCACTTATCAACTCCCCCAAACTTAAGCTTTTGCTTGTCCTCAAGAAAATAAGGTAATTCCCACCTCCACTAAATAAGAGCTATTCCAGCTAATATATGGTGAACCAAACACACATCAATTGAGACCAACAATTACCCATACACTCATGAATTATCAACAAGGCACTGTTTTGAAGTTTTAAACACAAATAGTTTTAATGTGACACTTGAGCATCAAGAGCTGACTTTAATCGTCAAGGAAGTTCGCTCTTTCATGTAGGTCACTGTTGATTGGATCCCAAACTCCTCCCCCTATACTCTATGTTAGCTTATCTCACTTAATAATGTAGCACTCAATTCAAGGATTTATAAAAGTTTCGCTCATCTCTCTCAAAAGAATGTCACAAGTACAACTATAAGTACCATATGCTTGCCCCTCATGTAAACCACCACTAATGTAAGATCACTCGGCTTGAAATAACGTAGGTTCTTTTCTGCATGTAATGAAGGCTTTTGGACTAAGATAGGAAGTGTTAGAATAGAACGGGTTCATCTTTCCTTAAGCACTCCATTTTCTCTTTTTGGCTCATGCTTTTCCGACTTTTTTAGGCTTTTTATTTTTCCTTAGGGGTACTAGAGAGACTTGACATCACTCTTTCTTGGTCATGATATTCATTTTCTCCTTCGTTGCTTTCTCCATGCTTTGCATTTTTTCTTTTCTTTGAATCCCATCAATCCTTCAATTTATTCACTTTCTTTTTTACATTTTTCTTTTGTTCTTTCTTTATTTTTCTTGGATCCTTTTATTCATTTATTTTCTCTTTTGTGTACCTTGATACCACTTTCAAACTCCTCGTATCTCCCCCAAACTTATGTTCTCGCCAATTGTTTCTCATGATTGTTAAGGAAAGCTCGTGTGCCAAGAGAGAGTCACTAAAAAACGGGTAAAGGCTTGTAACATGGTTATCAAATAAGAAAGGTTTTAGGCTCAAAAGGGTTGACTAGGGATAACATCATTGAGGGCCATGGAAATTTTCAAAACGGGCCAACGAGAGCCTATAATCACTTCTCAAGCCAAGCAAAACTTAAAATTTCTCCTAGAAGCACATTCGGGGCAAGTTCTAGACTATTCGCATGGGTACTTGGACTTGCAACAAAATATCTCACCTCTCACATAGCTGGATTGTTAAAGAGGATAGAGTTGAGGGCCCACAACAACCATATTAACGATTGAAAATCACTAATGGTTCAACTAAACCACTCGATGATTGCCTAACTGAACACAAGAGTCACAAGGTCACTAACTAGAGTTATTTCTTTCCAAGAACTTGTTTTTAATCATAATAATGTAGTTAAGTGTGTTGGTTCCAAGTGAAGCATGCTTGACCCTCTCAATCCCTTAAGAAGGTTGTCACGCCATCCATCGTTGGGAAGAGAAATCCGGTTCACACAAAAATCACCTTTAGAAACTGTGGCATTAAGAAAACCAAAGGCTTATTGATCGCTTAAACATAAAAAGAAGCTACCAAATCAAAAATAAGCTATTAAAGTAAATAAAAATCTAGATACTAAGAAAACAAAATAAAGAAGCTATGAAGTAAACTACTAAAAGCAAAAATGAATATACAAACTGAGAAAGGGAAAGAGAATATATACATCAATAGAGAGAGAATAATATGTACAAAATGAAAATAAAAAGAAGAAAATGTTATCAGTTATTATAGGCCAATGTCAAATGTCGAATCAAATCAAAATAGACTCCACCCCCTGAATAAGAACAAGCATTGTCCTCAATGCTTAACAAAATCAAAATAAGGAAGGGAAAGAGTAGAGAGGACTCCCTATGTGGTTTCAGTGTCCATAGCAGCATCACCACCCTTAGGCTCCTAAACTGGATTTCATCATCCTCTACTCGTGGAGTAGCGGGTTGGTGAACATCTGCAGCACCGCCTCAGAAGTGTGGGCAGCGAGGTCTGGCTTCTCAGACTGCCAGCTGGTGCCACTGGTGCTAATGGTGTTGTTGGGTCTGCTGGAACTGATGGATCTGTCTCCATCAGTAAGTCAAATGGAATATCAACATCTACTGCTATCTTGGTCACCTCCCGTCTCAACTTGTAAACTAATTTTCTTGAAGCCTGAGATTTCCTCATCTTCTTCGCCTGCTTCCCTAGCTCCTTAATTGCTCCCCCCATGCGCAACCAAAGTGTACATAATAGTCTTCTGATTGTCCAATATCTTCTTCAAAGTTTCCTCCACAGACAAAGGAACCTAGGGTGCTGGAGTAGAAGCATGTGCTGCAAAAACACTGGATAGGTCAGACAACTTTGCAGTAGTTGTCTGCATCCAGTTGTTGAGACTCGCCAATGCCTAGGAGACTCGAAGCATAGAGAGTGGATAAGTGGAGGAAGAAGGCACTGATATTGATGTTGATGGCCCTGAAGATGGAGGTGGTGGCATGGCAGTTTCTCAGTGGAAAGCCCGATCGCTATGGAAGGCATGGAAATTGTAGAAGGCATAGCTGCTGAATCTACAACTACCACCGATGGCTCATCAGACAGGCTTACGGTATTAGTCGACTTACACTTATTCTTCAGATTCCTTGGATCCTTCAGAGAATACCAGAAGAAAGGTTTCTTAGCCCGAACCTTCGTATCAAAGCTCCTGGGATCCACCCCCCCATCCGTGAGATACTCCGTGATAGTGTTGGGATACGGGTAGGAGCTCTCCCCTGCCTGACAACCACCAACATGTTGACCAACATGATGGAACCCATATTGATTCGGTACCCGACCATGATAGATGCAACTAAGACTGCCCGGGGGACTGGAAGATTATTCTCATTCTAGCTCGGGTCTATGCGACTACACACAAATGTTTGACACCCTTTTGCCTCAAAGTTGAGGGTAGCCCGCCGAATGGGAACCCCTACTGTGATCCATGGTGGTGATGGTCCTGGATATGCTATGATCTCAGCTACCAAGGGTGAGTTGCATCCCCCATTGAAAATTTCTCCAAATATTGAACCGGCTCTACCTCCCCGAACCCCAAATAGGTGTTTAGGGTGCTCCTAGTCCCCTTTAGGTTCCTCACCTTGGTCACCTTACTCCCCTTTTTGATTTGCACCACATTGGCGTAGAATTCTCGGGCTAAATGCTCCTTGATATCCATAACACTCTGAGTGAACCATGTCCACCCTTTTCTCTCCCGGAACTACTTTTCCACATTCAGATTAAACCTATCCAAGTCTTTCAACAGAAATTTTCCCTTAAGTGTGAGCGATCTTTGAGGCCACCACTCTCGGAACCTGGTAAAAGCTATCGGGCTCATGAATCTATCTTCCCAGATCTCCTTCTTTTTCGACCTCTCGAGGTCGACAACTCTAGCATCACCCCATCGACCGTCATCTAGGACATCCTCATCATCATCAACTGTAATTGGTGCGGCGAGACTGTGAGTAGATGATGGTTTTGACCCTTGTCTGCCATCTTTCGAATCCTCAGAAGTGATTGCTGAGGTGGAAGGTTCATTATGGAGCTGGTATCTTCCCGAAAAGTGTTCTGGCTGAGATTGGGCCTCAATTTGTGCCTCCACAAAGTGTCCCTAAGATGCTTCCCTATACGGGATGTGAGAACTTGATTCAGAGGGATCTGTGGCCCTACCTCTCTCGGTGGTTCTCTTCTTAGAAATCCCTTTTTGCACCGAGAGTGGTAGGGTATCCGTGCCTCGGCCTCGGGAGGGTTCACCCCTCTCTTTAGATGTATCACCGCGTCCTATTGATCTAAACATTGTATGCAATACATAACAACATTAATTAGTTAAAGTTCAAAACCAGACTATAAAATCAGTTGCAGACAAAGCAGTATGCAGTAGGGGGAAGTACGGTCCGCATAATTTTGGGTGCAACCGCAGAAGAGCTTATGCGGACCGCACATGAGGCCGAAGAATTCAAGTGCGGTCCGCACAATCTTGAGTGTGTCTGCACAATTCAATGTCCAAAAATTCATCTCTCTGATGTTTCGATCTGCGGCTGCATAATAAATATGCGGTCCGCACTTTTTCCATACTTAGCCATTTTTGTTCTAAGCACGGTTCCTACAAAGCACACTCATTCCTGCAACATACTTCAAAACCAGTTAGCACAAAACAATACCTATCTAAAAAAAAGAAGAAAAATAAAAAGAAACATGGGTTGTATCCCAAGAAGCGCCTGATTTAACGTCGCGGAACGACGCAGATTACCGTCAATCACTTGAAATGAATCACTGCCACAACGTGGCCATCACCAACTTTTCCAAGATAATGCTTCACCCAGTGACCATTAACTCTAAAAACTTCACCATTTTTATTCTTCAAGTCTAATGCACCAACGGGTGTCACACTCACAACCTCAAACGGGCCACTCCATTTAGACTTCAGCTTTCCCGAAAATATCTGTAACCGAGAATTGAACATTAACACAAGATCACCTTCTTTAAACTCCTTGTTCCGAATGTACTTGTCATGGAGGTACTTCATCTTCTATTTATATAAGCAAGAACTTATATATGCATGGTACCGGAATTCATCTAGCTCATTCAATTGGTCCACCCTTAAGTTGGCGGCGACATCCTACTCAAGATTTAGCTTCTTCAATGCCCACATGGCCTTGTGCTCAAGTTCCACCGGAAGGTGACAAGCTTTCCCGAACACTAATCAGTATGGAGACATTCTAATCGTTGTTTTGTAAGCCGTCCTATAAGCTCATAGAGAATCATTAAGTTTCTTTGACAAATCCGTCCGGTTGGCATTCACTGTCTTTGACAAAATACTCTTGATCTCCCAGTTGGAGACTTCCACTTGTCCGCTTGCTTGATGGTGATAGGGGTCGTGACTTTGTGAGTGACACCATACTTGGTGAGTAAGGTATCGAAATCTTTGTTCCAAAAGTGTGATCCCCCATCACTTGTGATGTCCATTGGAGTACCAAATATTCCAAAGATGTTTTTTTACAAAAAATGCCACCACACTTCGAGCATCTTTGTTGGAAAGAGCAACGACCTCAACCCATTTTCACACATAGTCCATAGCTACCAAAATGTAGGTGTTCCCACAAGATCTTTCGAACGGTCAAATGAAATCAATTCCCCACACATCGAAAATATCAATCTCCAAGATGGTGGTGAGGGGCATCTGATATTTCTTTGAAATCCCACCGGCCCTTTGATATTCATCACAACGCTTGACTAGATCACTTGTGTCCTTGTAGAGAGTAGGACAATAGAATCCACAACTCAACAATTTTTCCGTCGTTCTCGCTCCACCATGGTGACCACCATATGGTGAAAAGAGGCAAGCCCCAATAATTTCAACTTGTTCCTCCTCCGGCACACATCTTCGAATCACACCATCGATATAAATCCGGAAGAGGTATGGTTCATCCCAATAGTAGTCAAGGCAATCCCGTTTGAGCTTCTTCCTTTGGTTTGAAGAGAACTCATTCGGTACAATACCACTCACAAGATAATTTGCAAAGTCGGCGAACCATAGCATCTCGGTCATTGAAATGGCTAGAAGTTGCTCGTTGGGGAAGGAGTCATTAATTTTAAGGCCGTCATATGGCCTTCCCTCTTCCTCCAAGCGAGACAAGTGGTACGCCATTTGGTTTTCACTGACATTTGTCTTGTATTTATAGATTAAACTCTTGCAATAAAAGCACCCATCTCATTAACTGCGCCTTTGAATCTTTCTTTCTCACTAGGTACCAAAGTGCTGCATGATCCGTGTGGACAATCACCTTTGTACCCATCAAGTATGGGCAGAACTTCTCCATAACAAAAACAATAATAAGAAGATCTTTTTTGGTCACCGCATAATTGACTTGGGCATCGTTCATGGTCTTACTAGCATAGTAGACCGAATGGAAGATATTGTTGATACGTTGCCCCAAAACTGCTCCGACCGCCACATCACTTGAGTCACACGTGAGCTCAAAAGGCAAGCTCCAATTCGGTGCGGTGATAATATGAGTAGTTTTCAATTTGAAGTTGAGCAATTCAAATGCCTTCATGCAATCTTTATTGAAATGGAATTTGGCATCTTTCTCAAAATATTACACAGGGGGTTCACCACTTTGGAAAAATCCTTGATGAAATGTCATAGAACCCCGCATGATCCAAGAAACTCCTCACTCCCTTTGCGGATGTTGGAGGTGGAATTTTAGAAATCACCTCAATCTTAGCCTTGTCGACCTCAATGCCATTCTTTGAAATTATGTGGCCAAGGACAATTCCTTCCTCGACCATGAAGTGACATTTGTCCCAATGGAGCACCAAGTTCGGTTCTTCACATCTTGTCAACACTTAGTCTAAGTTTGATAAACAATCATCAAAAGAATTCTCGACCACTGAAAAGTCATCCATGAAGACTTCAAGGAAATCCTCCACCATGTCCGTGAAGATAGCCATCATACACCGTTGAAAAGTCATCGGTGCATTGAATAACCCAAACGGCATCCACGAGAATGCGAAAGTGCCATAAGGACATGTGATAGTATAATTCTCTTGATCCTTCGGAGCGATAAGAATTTGATTGTAGCTGGAATACCCATCAAGGAAACAATAGAAAGCACGGCCGGCCAACCTATCAAGCATTTTATCTAGGAAGGGAAGTGGAAAATGATCCTTCCTTGTGACTTTGTCGAGCTTGCGATAGTCCATACACACTCACCACCCGGTCACTGTTCTTGTAGGAATCAACTCGTTCTTGTCATTGGTGACCACCGTATGCCCCGTTTCTTTGGGACACATTGCACCGGAGAAGTCCACAAATATCAGAAATAGGGTAAACAACCCCGGCATCCAACCACTTTATGATCTCCTTTTTGACCGCCTCCGGCATTGCTTCATTTAGTCTCCTTTTATGTTCAACGACATTGGCATCCTTCTACAGAATAATCTTGTGCATGAAAAATGTGGGGCTTATTCCCTGAATATCCGCCAATGTCCATCTGATAGTTTTCTTCCTTTTTTGTAGCACTGCCAACATGGAGTCTACCTGTACGTTAGTCAAACAAGAGGAAAGAATAACCGGTAAAGTAGAACAAGGGCCAAGGAATTCATACCTGAGATGTGGAGGCTATGGCTTTAACTCCAAAGTTGGAGGCTCATTGATTGAGGGATTTGTTGGAGGAGTCTTCCGATTTTCAAGATCCAAGGACAATTTGTAGGGTTCATAAGCGTTCGACCCATTCATTGCAATGTATTCACACATTCCACATATCCACCCTTCTCATCAGCATCAAGGTTAAGCAAAACGGCCTCCAAAGTATCATCAACATCCATCGTGGAACTAGTATCATCAATAATCACATCGGTCACCAAGTCCACAAACGAACAAACTTCATTTCTATTCGGTTGCCTCATGGATTTGCACACATGGAAAACCACCTTTTCATTACCCACCCGGAAAGTGAGTTCACCGGCTTCCACATCAACAAGAGACTTCCCCGTAGCAAGGAAAGGTCTACCCAAAATAATAGACACCTCATAATCCACTTCACAATCAAGAATCACAAAGTCTGCCGGGAGGATAAATTTATCAACACGAACCAACACATCATCAATAATACAAACGGTCTCTTCAAGGTACGATTCGCCATTTGTAATCTCATAGAACTAGGTATTGGTTGTGAAATTCCCAAAGTCTTGAAAACCGAATAGGGCATCAAATTGATAATTGCCCCAAGATCACAAAGAGCTATAGCAAAGTCGGCGCTTCCAATAGTACAAAGGATTTTGAAAGCGTCGGGATCTTCCAATTTAGGAGACATTGAGTGCACAATTTCACTCACTTGATGAGTCATCTTTATAGTTTCACAATTCATCGACCGCTTCTTTGTCACCAAGTCCTTCATTAACTTTGCATAACTAGGCATTTTATCCAAAGCCTCAACCAATGGAACATTAATAGATAGGATCTTCATCATGTCAATGAACTCTTTGAATTGGTTCTCACCATTTTGCTTGGAAGCCTTTGAGGGTATGGAGGAGGAGGCCTTGGCATTGGTGCCTTAGCCTTTGGCACTACTGGTTTTGGTATGTCAACAATGTGCTCCCTAGACGGATTCACTTCCTCTTCAGTCTCCTCCACATTGTCATCAATATCAATTCTCACTTCGTCATTTTCTTGTACCATATTGTTCGGAATCTCATCTTCTTATATCACTTGTTCATCATCCACAATCTTTGTTTGACTTGAGGTGGATGCATCCCCACCTTTTACACTCATTGTAGTAATGGCCATGGCATGTCCCGTGTTGTTACCACCCTTTGGGTTCACCACCATGTCACTTGGTAGTTTCCCCTTAGGACGAGTGTTCAAAGCTTTTGAGATTTTCCCCAATTGACCTTCCAAATTGTGAATTGAAGTGTTGTGAGAGGCTAGTTGAGCATCAGAGTCGGCATTCTTCTCCATCATTTGTTTGAACATGTTCTCAATTCGCCTCATCTCATTGTTGGAAGTTCTAGGACCATGGGAAGGATAAGAAGGCGGGTTGATCGTTTGTTGATACGTCGGGGGCCTTTGAAAACCCGACCTCAGATTTCCTTGGTTATTGTTCCACCCTCCTTGGTTGTTTCCTCCCCAATTTCCTTGACTATTTCCACCCAATTTCTTTGGTTGTTTTGACCATTCCAATTTCCTTGATTGTTTTGATTGTTCCAATTACCTTGGTTGTTACCACCATTCAATTTGCCTTGGTTGCTAGAATTCTAATTCCCTTGATTACCTTGAGATCTCCATTGTTGTTGATTCGGGCCTTGAGAGTTGTTTCTTTTCCTCCTGGAAGTTGTTCACATATCTTACTTCCTCCTCTTGTTCATTGTAAGATTCATCTTGGTCAAACCCACTATCTTCTTGCATATATTGCTCCACATGATTTTGCACTTGTTGACCCATTTGACTTCTCTTGTTTACCATCATATTGACACCCTCCATTGCATTTACTTGCTTAGGAACTTGAACTTGTTGAAGTTGATCCTTGGCTAATTGATTCATTGTGGTGGTCAACTCGGCAATTACTTGCCCATGATCATGCAATTCTTTATATAGGTGAATCATATTTGGATCACCTTGAGGAACATTTTCTCTACTTTACCATGCAGATGAAGTATCTGCCATTTCATCTAAGATCTCACAAGCTTCCGCATATGGTGTTTTCATGAAATTTCCACCGGCAAGTTGGTTGACCACGCATTGATTGGTAGTATTGATCCCCCTATACAAAGTTTGTTGAATCATAGACTCCGTCATGTCATTGTTTGGGAACTCTTTCACCGTAGTTCGGTACCTCTCCCATATATCATGCAAAGGCTCATTGGGTTCTTGCTTGAATGCTAGAATCTCGTCTCTAAAAGTAAATTTCTCTACCAATTCATCCCATGTACGGATAGAATGGTTTGGCAACCTTTCTAACCAATCAAAGGATTTCCCCCAGATAGAAGGGAAATAACCTCAACCTTAAAGCATCCTCAGAGACGTTGGTTTGTTTACTCCCCTACAAGTGTCCACAAACCCCTTCAAGTGTTTGTATGCATTTTGATTTTTTGCTCTATCAAAGTAAGCATAACATTTGTGATTTGAAATTTTCCCACCCTAATGCAGGGCGGGACTATGGCACTTGCATATCATTCATTAGGCAACACCCAATGTGGAGCCTCTCTTGGTGGAGGGGGTGGAATAGGAACATTGTCTTGAGGCGTTCGGCCTCGCCTATTTGCTTAAGGTTTAAGATGAACCTCTTCAACTTGGTCTCTTCCACGTCCACATCCCCCAATGGCATGTTTCTGAGAAGATCATTGTTGTTGAGAGCCATTGGTGTACCTACAATTGTATCACCAAAAAGATTAGTAACACAAAAGGAAAAGAAGACAATTCACACACAAAACCAAATATATAACTAAATCCATTTTTAAATCCCCGGCAACGGCGCCAAAAATTTAATCTCGACCAAGTCACACCTTTATTCGGGATTATAAAACGGTCAATTGCAATAATAATACCCAACTAGGAGTCGGGATCGAATCCACAGGGAGCGTAGATGGGATTAATGGTATATATTTGTAATAAGCACGTGAAGTATCTAAGTTGCACTTCCACAAATAGTTGTTTTGTTTTTACTTCTAAAATTATGCTAAGGATTGAAATTCTAAATTATGAAACTAGAGAATAATGTCTTTGTTGTTGTTTTTCCAATATGTAAAAGGCCTAGGGCTGTGACTTCCACCTAGGTGTTTGCCTAACGGGTTGTAAGCTTTAAAGCGTGTTTCATTGGTCGGGGTGTATTATAGCAATCAACATTCAAATACCCACTCAATACCTCTTGGTAAGAGAGTGGTTTTCCCAATTTGGCTTTTTCATGTCCAAATGGGTATTGAACAAAACAGGTGATAAAATGCTCAAGTCAGGTTTTACTATCTCTAGATTCAACCCTTTAATTGAGACTATCAATTCTTGATTTCATCCCAAATTCTTGTTAGACAAGTTTCCTAGACTAAGCCTCTCTTTCTCAAGAAGAGACTAAGTCAAATAGGCATAAACTAATGTTTTCAACCAGTAATTCTATAATTATAAGCAATAACAAGGCAAAATAATAAAGAACAAACCATAAACATGCCCTAAATCAAACACCCATTAGGTTCACACACTAGGATTGAGTCACAACCTTAGCTAAAAATCTAGCTACTCATATTGGGTATTAAAGAAAATAAAGAAGAAAAGATAATAAAACTCATATTGAAAGATTGTAGACGAAAATTCAATGTAAAATCAACAATATAAGCTAAAGTTGCTTAAAAGGTTAAAGAAAAACGGCTACAGAAATTATGGTATTCAAAACTTGACCTAATTTCGTGAAAGAAGTCTATTTATACACATCTAAAATATTCTAACAAAATTGCCCTTTCAGAGGTTCTGCGGTCGCACAATTCTGTGTGTAGTTCGCATTTTTCTTCAGCTCTCGACATGAGTGGCTTCTGCGGCCGCAAAATTCTGGATTAAGGCAGCATCTCTGGAGTTCTATGATCCGCACAATTCCGGGTGCGGCCGCACGTTTAATTTTTCCGGCTGCAGTATATAGCGCGGTCCACAATTCTTGTTGGGCTTTAATTTAAAACTCTCTGAACTATGACTTCTACGGCCGCACAATTACTTTACACTGAAGCTCTGTTGATTCTTCTTCACATTCTACGGCCGCAGATAGAATTCTGCGGTTGGTTCGCACTTGAGCCTTTGTGCTTGATTTTTGTCCTTGGTCAAAAGGCGCTAATAAGTAGTCAAAATCTCCATTTATCAGCGTCCTCCTCCGTGAAAGTGATATCCTCTTCTCGAAGTCTTTTACTATGAGTTATTGATACTTTTGTCTTCTTTACTGCCGAAAAGGTGACCCTGTTAATCTCATTCTCCTCGAAGATCATGTTGATCATTGGGCGTGGGGTTTCTGCTCCTGTTTTTAAAGATTCCGCGTTGTCTCTGTTGCGACGTAGTTGTTCGTAGCTCGATCACTCAAGAATACTTGGAGGTGACCATTCCCCAATAAAGTCATCACCTCTTCTCGGAGGTGTCGACCGTCTCCTGTTCGTGACCGTTCATCCCTTGGTATTCGCACCATAAGTAGGGGTATCTCTGCTTGGAATCTGACCTCATAGGTCTCGGGAATCGTGCCTTTTAATATTTCTCATGGATAACACCAGTTCCACTATACTGACGCTGAAGTTATATTCTGATAACTTGGGGTAAGAAAAATCCCGAGACCCTGACGTTTATTTATCTTGGAGTGATCTATTGTTTCGACCATGATCGTTCCCTCTGTTGACAGTGAACTTGTTTGCTACTCAGAAGTTTAGGACACGGACTTCGATCTGCTCATAAGGTAAAAATCAGCCCCTCGAAGTCCGTCTATCCGCGTCGTAGTCAATTCTTTGATTTTTCTCTGCTCCTCTCCCGTCCTTTGGCCGATGATGTAGAACCGACCTGATCATCTTCGATCCCTATCTTTGACTCGTACTGGTTGTGAAAATATGCCCAAGTTGTTACTTGAAACTCAAGCATGCTCTCTTTCAACTTTTGGGAAGTGTCTGAACTTCTTGGATTTAATCCTTTGGTAAATGTTTCAGCTGCCCATTTATCCGGGACAGCCGGGAGCAACATTCTTTCTTTCGAATCGGGTAACAAACTCTCATAATAATTCGGATTTTTCTAGTGCGATCCTGAATATGTCGGCCTTCAGGGCTTGCACTTTTTTGGCCCCAGCATGAGCCTTAATGAAAGAATTCGCGAGTATCTCAAAGGAATCTATGGAATGCTCACGTAATAATGAATACCACGTTAGAGCTCCCCTCGTGAGAGTTTCTCCAAATTTCTTTAGTAACACAGATTTAATTTCGTGAGGAGCTAAATCATTTCCTTTTAACGTTGTTGTGTAGGTGGTAATATGCTCCAGTTGGTCTGAAGTTCCATCATACTTTGGAATTTCAAGCATTTTGAACCGCTTCGGGATTAGTTGTGGTGCCGCACTCGGCTTGTACGGTAATTGAATATATTTCTTCGAGTTCGGGCCTTTGAATACTGGTGGCGTGCCCAGGATTTGATTTATGCGTACATTTACTTCCCTCATGAACCGTAAAAGTTCATTCTTGAACGGATCATTCTCATTGTTGAGACCGAATCTGCTTCCCCTCGGCCCCGCCGGAGCCAACTTCACCCCTGGGAGTATTGTTATCGATTCTCTACATTGTTTGGTTTGCGGGAACAACAGGAGGAATTGGATCTCGTATGTTTGCATTATTCGAAGACCGCGATAGCGCCTGCTTTAGTTCTGTCATAACATGATCATGCTGTGTGAGATGGACTAGAATGATTGTCTGTTGCTCTTGCAGGACCCTCACCGTATCTGCTATGTCTAAGGAAAGAAGTCCTAGGATCGTGCCCTTCTTTAATGTTTATTATAAGGGTCATTGATAAAGAGGTAACTGTGAACATAAATGCTAAATTCCCTGTAATGGACCGTCGCTCTTAATGCTGCGAAATATTCTCTATACTTTTATGAACGTTATCCTTTCCGGTGACAAGCCGAACGGCTGCGTTCGGTCTTCGGCCACCCCATCTTGAAATTCATTTGTTCTTCTTTTAGATAAATACGTGTCACATCATATTTTACCCTATACAAAATGTATGTATAAGTATGAGTTTACAACCTACCATCAAAGAAATAGAATGTTACTCCAAATTCCGCTGAAAATTTAGCGTAAAAGTTAGTCTAGCAATTAATGTGGTGATGTCAAGTTGTTTCAAGCTCATATTTAATGTCTATCACCATCCAAGCATTGGATAATAGAGGGGATTTGAATATTAGGGGTATACTTCTATATTTTATTAAAATCTATTTTGTATGTAGAATACCAATATTACTAATATATTTCTATTTTGTAAGGATATATAAATATGTACATGAAATTTTTTGTCGAATTTTTAAGATGCCGATGAGTCCTGTATTTACAGCATAAGTTTGCCTGAAGGGGACAGAATGAATAGAATCTCTCTATTTTACGTGTAAAAAGATTTCTACTATGAAATGTTTCCTCTTTAAAGGGCTTTACGTAATACTTTAATTAGTCTGGACCTTAATATTGTGGGTGCCGAAGACCAATTACGGCACAAGTTGCAAGTTGCTGAATGTATTTTGGGTGAAATTGTTCAAGTATTCGGACGTGAATTTTATTTAAAATATTTGTACACTTCTGGTTAGTGAAAAAGTTAAATTAAAAAATAAAACAATGTAAAATATTCATGAACCAGAACTAAATAGATAATAATACTAGTAGTTACAGTGAACATGATTGATTCCTAGGAACACCTAGAATATGTGAGGACAAAATAAAGCAATTTCTAACAAATATTGAGAATTGTGGGGTCCAAAAGTATAGAATAATAAAAAGAAATTATCTGCTGAAATTGGAAGGTGTGCCCTTTGGAGAAAAGTAAACAAAGCGTTGGAGGGGGGCACAATATTCAATTCTTGATCAATCTTCTTCTTCTTCTTCAGAGCGGAAAAGGTCATCTAGTCGCACGTGTCTCTCGCTCCATTCCTTACTCCTGTCACGCCGGCCGTTTTTGTGCTTTACGATTTAAGCTTCTTTTTAGGGCAGATGTTGGTACAGCTCAAATTGAATATGCAATATCGATTTAGATTTTTAATTGTCCAAACGAAGAAATGATAATTTAAATTTAATTCAAATAAATTCGGATTTTTTAAGTCCGGTTTAAATATTTTAGATTTTTGCTTTTGAGTCTATAAGTTGAGATATTTTTTTCATATAAAAATAAATATCTAAATTAAATATTCATATTAAATTACCTAAAAAGTTTCCCATCTCATCGCAATCATCAAAATAAAGTATTGAAGTAATAAAATTATCTCAAAATAATGCCACAGAGATATTGATAAGGCCGATAAGTAGTAAAAATAGTAAAATTATGTCCAAAGAGAAAGTATTCAGACAATAACGTAGTAATCAGTGTTGAATATATCATATAATATCTAATGGATAAAGTATTCAAGTAATAAAATCATCTCAAAATAATGTCACACAGATCTTTATAAGGCCGATAAGAAGTAAAAATAGTAAAATTATGTCCAAATAGAAAGTATTCGGACAGTAACGTAGTAATCAGTGTTGAATATATCAGATAATATCTGATGGATAAAGTATTAGACTTATTACTATTGACATATGAATAATAGACTAAATATAAAGTATAAAGATTTTAGATTTTTGAGTATCCAAAAATTCGAAGTAACAAATCCAATATCCAATCCAAATACAAACATTTTAACAGTTAAGTTCGAAATCCAATTCATAATTCAAAAATCCTCACCAAAAATTGCAAAAAAATTAAATTTCAATTTTGAATCTCGGGTTTGTCCTACTATGCCCATTCCTACTTCCTTCCAATAAATGTTTCTTTCTCCTTGCGCTATATTTCCTTTTAAAAAATCGAATTCCTTCCCGTTAAGGTCATGTAGGCGAATTTGATACAAATTATATAAATATATGTGTGAAAAGACATTTACCTTTGATTGCATATTGACTCTAAGTTTTATGTTTGTCTGGTAGAAGGTTTCTCACGCGGCTTCCCTCCCGCATTCATTTGCAGTGTACAATGCGCGCTTTGTTTTTACTGTGCTTCTCTTAGGAAAAATCCTATACGAAATAAATATGTTTTTATAAGTACATCTTCGTAATGCATGTTTGATCAAACTTTATTGTTGTCAAATAGTAGCAATTTTAAATTTTGAGGATGTAAGAATAGGCGACAATAGACATAGAGCTTCAGCAGGGGAAGCTATATTTGAATTATATTATGTATAAGATAAAATATTACTTGTTATTGATTAAAAATAGATTTTGAATATTTTTTTATTATTGTATAGTTTATTAATATAAATTTATTAAATTTTCAAGCTTTGCCGCCTAGCTTCCGTATGATAATAGACATACATTCGCGCTTACCTTCAGCTTAGATATTATATGCGTTAGAATTTTTCCTTTTTGGAGAATTTGTAATGCTATTATGCTAGGGGGGGGGGGGGAAGTACTGAATTACGGCGATACAAAAATAAGTCAAATTTGCAACGAAATTTTGGTCCCAATAAACACTAAAGTCCTGTTGGTTTTTAAGTTTAGTGTAACTTAATTTTAAGTTTGATATAATTTGAAAAGAGTAAATGAAAAATGGTGGGAAAAAAAATAGAGGAAAGTGAAATTTTGAGTTAGTACACTTTGTCACTCATTCGAAGAAGGAAAGAAAATCTATGTGTATATATAGAGAAGCTCTTCTTCTAGCTCTTAAAGAGTTGAGAAGAAGGCAAGCTTCCCGCAATCTTCACACCTGTTCCAACAGCTATGATTGTTCTAAAAGGTTCCATAACCTTTTTAGAAATAATACCAAATTGGCTATAAATATGCCTTGAATCCCAGAATCTTTACTTACTAAATTTTCTGATCTTCTTCTGCACAAAAATATTCCAGTGTGTTTTATGACCATCAAGTGGTTCGCTGATCACCGGAGTTTTTGGTTCCGATATGCTGGTGAGTTAAATCGTTCTATCTTGGGAGGATATATTCCAAAACCTCGGGTACTTGGGGGAATAATTTTCTTAAGGACACGCTGTGTATTCGGTGGGCTCAGTTTATTCTTATATTATTTTTCCATAAAAAAAGCTAAGGACGCCTGAACTAGCGCGCTAGTGGTCGCACTAATTAAGTTTCTCACTGTCCCTGGTAAATTCTACTAGCGCAGCTGTTAATCCCGTACTAGAGCCCACGCTAGTAAAGCTTCTCAATATTTTTATATTTACAGAAAATTAATTATTTTATATTATAATAATTCAAATTACTAACAAGTCCAATACCCTATTTGAAGCATAAATAGAAGAGGGAGAATCTACTTAAGAAGTTTCTTTACCACTTGCTTTTACAAGTTCCCAGATTTGAGTCCCTAAAATAAGGTATTTCCCTCTCATATAATTAACTAACAAAAATATCACTTGACGCGTTCTTTTAAATTTATTGGATAGGTAGGATAAAGAAAGGAAAAGAGAAGATGTTCACCTCTAACAGCTTGTTTGGATAGTTGTTACTTATTGTATTATATCATATTATTATTTTAAATATGATATATTTAATTATTATTTAAATATTATTATATTATATTATTAAATTTGTTGTTACATAATAATGAAATATGCTACTTTTTGTAACGATCGATTTAATGTGAACGCATCATTATCTTATCTTTTTTTCAATCTCACCCTTCATTATTATTAAATAATATTATTTATCATTTACCTTACCTTTCTATATAATAATTTTAATATATATTATAATTTTTCTTTATAATATACCAAGTTTATTCTTCATATTGTCGGTGCGTGATATCATGAAAGATGACAAGCGACACAACTATCCAAACATTGTATTTATCAAACGATACAATACAGTACAGTACGATACGATGCATTATGAAAGGATACGTAATAACCATCCAAACAAGCTGTAAGATAATAAAATAATAATAAGAGTTACTGCTGAATACTAGTTCTGCTTTTATTTATTTTTCGTTTTCTTTATCCTACGGTCATAGGAGATTAGTAATGTAGGGATTAGTAATGCATGAATTACTAATGCAAACATTACTTATGTCAAAATTATTATTTTTTCTACTACTTAGTGTGGTGTATTAATGCAAATATATTTTAAAAAATTATGTCCAAATACATTTTCATTTTTAAACCAAACTTCACCCAAATCAAAATTTTCAAAATAAATTTGGAAATTTATAATCAAACGCTAGCATATTATTTTTTCTTATACATCCTACCGGACGACCCCTAAGCCTCCAAGGCGAAAATCTTTGACCTCTCGATTGGAGTTGAGGATGATTTAGGGGTGTTAAATGGACTTGCTAAGCTATATTTGAATTTTAAAATGGTTCAAATCAACAAATGGATACGATCATTACTCGTTTGATGTTTGCCTGGGTAAATATGTATCGACTAATCCAGGGCTAAGACAATTATTCATAACATGACTCTGTACTTCCAATTAGGGTACGTAAATCGAAACGAAAAAATTGTACAAAATCGAAAAATCAAATCAAATCGATAAAAATCTTGATTAAGTTTGGTTTGATTTAATTTTGTATTGAGTAAAAAAGTTTCGATCCAAACCAACGCACACTCAAATCAAACCAAACTTAATCAGGTATGTATATATATATATATATATATATATATATGTGTGTGTGTGTGTGTGTGTGTGTGTCTCGGTTTGGATCGAATTTTATATATAATTTTCTTTTAGAAAAAATGTATAGAAATATTTGAGATTCTCTTACACGATATAATATTTAATAGAATATGAAATGTCATATATTTATTAACTTTAAATACTGGGTTATATAATCACTTTCTTATCAAGTGTTACTAAAATGCTTCAATCACTTTGTTTTTCAATATTCACATGTCAAGATCTATTAAATTTTTATATCTTTTTCGAATTTGAAGTGGTTATTATTATTTAGATATCATATTAATTATATTTTTAATTACTAAATTTGATTAATTAACCTAATTAAAAGTGTATTTCGATGAATAATTATTGTCAGACGATTAAAAATAACTATCATGTGTTACAAAGTAAATTATCCCATTAAAATGTTTTAATAGATAATACGTTTGTCTATTTTTTAAATTTTTATTAAATATATATTCACTTATCAAAAATTTAACAAAGTAAGATTGAAATATTATTTAAGTAACAAAAAACCCGAAAATGCAAAAAACCTTACAAAACGAAACCAATCCAAACCGTATATTTGGTTTGATTTGGTTTTGATAAAAATCGAACCAACTCGGTACATGTACATCCTACTTCCACTCAGTGGCAGACCCAAGTGGTGGCTAGCGGGTTCAACTGAACCCGCTTCACCAAAAAATAATACTGTGCATATGTATAAATTAGAATTAAAGCTGTGTAAATTTTTTATAAATATTTATTTGAATCCACTTGGCAAATATTATTTTACTACTACAGTTATATATTTCTAAGGTTGAACCCGCTTGCACAAAATTCTGGGTCCGCTACTGCTATCCGTGCGTATCACTTTTCATTTGTTTCTTCTTTCGTAACTTATTTAATAACCAAATCGAACTAATAAAAGAAATTTATTAATTATGACTATATCAAGCAAACCAAATAAGAAAGTGAACCTATGTTTTGATATTTTGACAAGTCTTCTGTCAATTTAGTCTACGTATACAGCGCCAAATTGGCAAAAGTTTGTAGATGAATTAACTTGAATAATGTGTAAAATGACTTGCTATATAATAGGAGTAAAAATATATTCTCAACATGCTCAAGTCTTGGCTAGTTGGATGAATTATATTTTAACAGGGGATAACTTATCATTGAGCCATAAACCATTCTCTCGTTCAGCTTACGCTTTCCTCCATTTTTTTATTCTTTTTAGAGGATAACCTGGTGCACTAAGTTCTCGTTATGTGCAGAGTTCGAAAAAAAATCGGATCACAAGGGTCTATTGTGTATAATTTTAATCTGTATTTTTTATTCTTTTTCTAATTATTTAAAAGATAAACAGTGATCCTACAACTCATTGCCTAAAACATGGAGCTAAAATGGTATTTAATATTTTTGCAAGGCCAAGTTGATAAAACCATCATATAAATTACAGAGAAATTGCAGATGAGCTGACGATGCATAGCTGCAGCAGCTGCTAATGCTGTAGTAACAGATAGAATAAAGAAGAGAACAAATGCAGAATGTCAAATTTGGCTTTGTGATTACGCCGCTGACGTGTATCCACGCTCCCCCCCCCCGCCCCACCACCCCACTCGCAATACGACTAATTTCTTCGTTTGGCACCGAACACTTACGTATATTTGTCCACCCTTATTTCTCACTTCTACTATTATAATAAATTCCCTAACTGACCTTTTCTCCTCTATCTTTTTGTTTTATTTTTCATAAGAGAAAATGAAAAAGTAATTATTAAACCTGCTAATTTTGTTAGCAAAGTTCAAAGTTGTAGGATTTGTTGTTGCAGCACAGCGTCTAAGGTTCTAATTCAACGAACTTGTCCTCTTCTATCTCCTCTCCATTATTTACGGATCTAATTCATAGAAATTTAGAAAAAAGTACCTATATTATAGTTATCCACGTAAGAAACAATTAGATATGATATATGTTAAATATTGAATTGTCAAGATCTATCATTTTTTCAGTGAGTCGACTGGTTCTTTGCTAATATTAGTTCAAACATCTAATGAAAACAAAAAAGAGGATCTCAATCTGTTATATGAATAAAAATTTATGGTAGACACTTATTCACGTGGGTGTTTATACCACTAGATACATGATATGTGTTTCAGTGTATTTGCATACGCATTTTCACTAAATTATGGTTAATTATTAGTACATATTTTAACTCATTAAATCACTTAATTGTGCTAAGTTAATATGGTCCGATGTAAACGCCCGTATAAATTATTATAAAATTTACTTTTTTAGTCCCGTAAGAATAGAAGGTTAAGATCCACTATCACTATTTCCGGTGTTTGTTCCTCTTTTGAAAATTTCCATAAGCAAGTAATTCATCTTTCATGTACCTAATAAGTATTCATGTTCTGAAATTAATTAACGGCCTTACTTGTGCATGTTGTCTTTTTCCAGCCATTTAAAACATTTTTTCTTTTTTAAGTTGCAAAAATCTTATCTTGACAACTCTTTGGGTTATCCATTAACCATGGTTAGCTGAACCAAAGGTTGAACCGTGTGACAAGGCACTATAAATTCAGCGTCTCACTTGCCCAAAACAACACATCTTTCCATTTGTTGCTTTTCATCTTTGTTCACTTCAAATACAGTGTATGGTCGAACTCTTTGGTTTCGACCCTTTTGCTTAAAGTTTCTTTCTTTAAATTCAGCTTTTCTCATCGCCATCTTCCTCTCTGCTTCTGGTAATTAGCTCTCCTTTTCATCTCTGTTTTCTTTTCAGCATATTATCAACATCTTAATTCCTCCATAAACATCCATGATTTATGAACGTGAGTTTCCAAAATTAGCGTAGTAGTTATATATATAGTGGAGGAAATGCAAAGGCGGACTCTGAGAATTCACCTGAACATATTGCTTTCAGCTCGAACAATGCATAGATAGGCAAAACATATTAAATTTTTTGCATATAATAAGATCACACACGTTCTGATGATAATCGCTTTAGTAAAATTGGGACATGCCCTAGAAATTTTCAATTGATGGCATTTTTTTTCTTTCTTTGTTGTGATTATATTTGTAGGATAAAGATGGCATCAAACGGAAATGGAGAATTTAGTTTCGACAGTAAAAGGAGAAGTGGGCTGCCGAAGATCCAGACACAGAAGACGGACGATGACAACGTGGTTTGCCACGACGACAGTGCTACGCCGGTGAAAGCGCAGACATTGGAGGAGTTACATTCTCTTCAGAAGAAGAAATCAGCGCCCACTACTCCCATTAAGTCCCCCCATGCCTTTGGCGTTGCCGTTTCTGAAGAAGAACGCCAGAAACAGCAGCTCCAATCCATTAGGTAATCATATGTTTTAGGATTGATATTTAATTGCCATTGTCTTACTCGTACGACGTCATTTTAGGGTGAAAATATAGGATCTTTCTTTGTCGTATTTATCCATTTCGAAATTAATGTCCAGCTGAAATAAGGAAAGAAATCTAGTGTCTATGATATCGGACATTGGCCCACATAATATTATCTCAATTTAAGAGAAAGTTACAGCTCAATTGCTTGCTGTAGGTATTTTTATAATGTACGCTACTGTCTCGAGTCGCTGCACCCATATATGTTGCCAAAAAGAAAAGATTAATTTAGGAGGTTTTTTAGTCATTATGATTTTTCACAGTAACTGCATAATATAAACTCGTCGAACTTTTTCTTTTTTCAATTACTTACGTGTGTATCACAACCCAAAAATAACCGAAAAAAAAGAGTAGAAATTTTCTTAAAGTTGTGATCTAGTGGTAACGTATCCCCACTACAAGTGGAAAATTACTATTCCACCAAAAAAGTTCACTTTCCTATTATTTACCTGTCTATCTTAACGTAAAAATTATAATTAAAGAAAAAAAATTAAAATTTAGGGAGTATGACGGCATTTCCTTCTCTTTGCTTCTTCTAAAGTTTTTGTTTTTTCACCATCTAAAAATAGTGCGTCATTGGCATCATTGACACGAGAGACTGGTCCAAAGGTGGTTAAAGGAGACCCGGCAAGGCAAGCGGAAACGCCGAAGGTGGCACAGTCACATGCAACTCACCACCACCACGCGCCTACCCTTAACATTAGCGACAGTGCCCTCAAGTTCACTCACATTCTCTACAATCTCTCTCCTGCTGGTAAATTATTTTTTATCATCTCTTGACTCTTTCAATCTTTGACTCTAATAATAGTAGTGCCTACCCACCTTCCCTTTTATTTTTCTAGTAAGTCACTTATTTAATTGAACTCTTGTGCCATTTTCAAATTTACTTTAGGTACGTTATCAAATTAATTGATTATTTTATAAAGTCTTAATGTACTAAACCGTACAAATCATTTCTTACTCCGATGATTTTACTACTTTGGTTAAATATTGTGAAGTGAAAATGAATGAAAAAAAGGGCTATTGTATGGTTAAACGCTCAAATATTATTTAAAGAATGAAGTTCACTTTTTATTGTCTTTCATTTTGTAGAGCTGTATGAGCAAGCAATAAAGTATGAGAAGGGGTCATTTATCACGTCGAGTGGTGCATTGGCCACACTTTCGGGAGCCAAAACGGGCCGTTCCCCTAGAGACAAGCGTGTTGTTAGAGACGAAACTACTGAGAAAGACCTTTGGTGGGGAAAGTAAGTCCCCTCTTTTTTACTCTCTCTCGCTATATATATAAATATACATGTAATTACACGTGTATATATATATATATATATAAATCCTAGATCCGTATATCCGTTAAGATATGATATTAATTTATAAAATTAGTTTTTTTAGTTTGTTGTAGCTTTCTAACGTTTATTGATTTTCTTTAACAGGGGCTCACCCAATATCGAAATGGACGAGCAGACTTTCTTAATCAACAGAGAAAGAGCTGTTGATTACCTGTGCTCATTGGAGAAGGTATTTAATTACTTGATTTTCTTAAAACAATATTTTTATTTCTTTCATAATCAATTTTAACATGCGCGCACACACACATATATATATATATATATATATATATATATATAGATAGAAATAAAAATATTGTTTTAAGAATGTCAAGGATATACTAAAAATTATGCTTCTGCCTTGCTTAGTGCTATCCCATCATCATCTACATCACCGCTTTTATTTGCCTAAAAGAATAAGTATTAGTACCTAATTAAAAATAGAGTCGCTCAATTAATAATTTAATTAATTCCTGAACTTGAGGAGATATATAGTACTCGGTCCATAATCATTCTTCGATAATCTATAGGCGTGCCTTATTTATCATATTTAAATAAATAAAAATACTACTACAATCGGACCTCTCTATCACAACATCCTTATATAACATCACTTCTCTATGAAAAACAAGCTTTTTCGGAACCAATTTTTATGTTATGTTATAATATATATTCTCTATAACAATATTTTGTTCTAACATCCAAAAATATTCGGAACAAACGAGGCTGTTATAGAGAGGTTTGACCATATTAGTATGTATGGAGCAAACGCCATATTTCACATAAATAAAATACTACTACCTGTATGGAGCAAACTATTTTCAGTCCTTTTTGTGTCGTGGTATATGAAGTGGCTACAGCAGTAGCTGTCACAAATTTTATGTTGCATTGTCTTATTCAGTCCTTATTTCCTGGTTGCTTCTTACAGCAATTGATGTCAATTGTTCTTAATTCCATTAAAGATAGAGCATGGCCACAGGACATTAGGCACTTGTGGTTATGGTGCAACATAATCTTCTATCTTCTTTTAGGAATTGGGTATACTCAATAATTGAACTATCTTTCCACCCTTTTAATGAATATGTACCCATACTTTCTTGATTTTTGGGTCCCAATATGGAGGAAATATCTGCCCATTCATATCCAAATAACTCTTTTAAGGAATCCGAACATGGAGATCATAGTTCTTTTGTTGACTTCAGAAGTCTAGGTCTTACAAAACTTACCAGTAAAATACAAACGAGAAGCTTCAATCATTTTAAAATGATGAAAATACAATGTTTTCTGACTATTCGCTAGTTACTAGGCTGTCAAAATGTTAAACAATTTGGGTCTCATTTCAGGTGTACGTGAATGATCAGTTCCTCAACTGGGATCCGAACAATCGTATCAAAGTTAGAATTGTATCTGCCAGAGCCTATCACTCCTTGTTCATGCACAACATGTAAGAAACTGTTCATGATCCTTTTTCAAAACTCTGTTTTTACATTCTTATGTGTTACAGCTCATCAGATAAGTATTTTCTGCTTCACAATTTTACTGTATTTAGATTTTACAACCAGTAAAGAGCTAGCCATAGTTAATAAAAGGAATACAAAAGATGTAAATTAAAACATGTTAGTGAGTGTAATGGAATAACGGGGTCGGTGACAGGTGTATCCGACCCACTGCTGAAGAGCTGGAGGAATTTGGTACTCCGGACTTCACAATATACAATGCTGGTCAATTCCCATGTAATCGTTACACCCACTATATGACTTCCTCCACTAGCATAGACGTCAATCTTGCTAGGAAGGAAATGGTCATCCTTGGCACACAGTATGCTGGGGAAATGAAGAAAGGTCTTTTCAGCCTAATGCACTATCTTATGCCTAAGCGCCAAATTCTCTCTCTACACTCTGGCTGCAATATGGGAAAAGGAGGAGATGTTGCCCTCTTCTTTGGATTATCAGGTATAGTATATTAAAGGGATTGGTCGGAGCAGCAATGATTCGTCCCCTCTAATTAACCTTACATATCTTGCAGCAAACTTTGCCAAGGTTTTGTTTTTGAGACTCATGTTTCTCTTTCTGCACTTTCTTGTTCATCTTATTAGGAACTGGAAAGACAACACTATCTACTGACCACAATCGATACCTGATTGGAGATGACGAACACTGCTGGAGTGATCATGGTGTCTCAAACATCGAGGGAGGTTGCTATGCCAAATGCATAGACCTTTCAAGGGAGAAGGAGCCTGATATCTGGAACGCCATCAAGTTTGGCACTGGTATATTTTCTGATTCCCTCGTGATTGATGGTCTTGACATTATTTACTGTCAAGTTACCCAAATTGATATGCTTGTTCTCTACACAGTGCTGGAAAATGTAGTTTTCGAAGAACATACTCGAGAAGTGGATTATGCAGACAAATCTGTAACAGGTAATAACTTTTGCTGAATTGAATAGAGATTTTTCATCTCGTAGTCTTGAATCACTTATTGATTTTGCTTCATCGCTATTATGGAATGGTTTGATTACAGAGAACACCAGGGCAGCATATCCAATTGAATACATTCCAAATGCTAAAATACCATGTGTTGGTCCTCATCCGAAGAACGTCATTCTTCTTGCATGTGATGCATTTGGCGTGCTCCCGCCAGTCAGCAAATTGAACTTGGCGCAGACAATGTACCACTTTATCAGTGGATACACAGCTCTGGTAATATAAACATTAAATCTGACATGCCTCACAAATTACTATCAAGATATACAGATGTAATAATTATTGCTTTGACAATATATTTCACAGGTGGCAGGAACCGAGGATGGTATTAAGGAGCCTACAGCAACATTTTCAGCATGTTTTGGTGCAGCATTTATTATGCTTCATCCAACAAAATATGCAGCTATGTTGGCTGAGAAAATGAAGAAACATGGAGCTACAGGATGGCTTGTGAACACCGGCTGGTCAGGTGGAAGGTAAAGATAATACTAAGATTACTCGCCATAATATTTAATGCATTCGGATTATATAGGTAACAAATCTCTTTTTTTTATGACCAGCTATGGATCAGGTCGCCGTATTAAGTTAGCATACACAAGGAAGATCATCGATGCTATCCACTCCGGGGCCCTTTTGAATGCAAATTACAAGAAGACTGAGGTATTTGGACTGGAGATTCCAACTGAACTCGAGGGTGTACCTTCCGAGATTCTTGATCCTATGAACACTGTAAGTAAATAGCATACACCTCAGCTTCGTCTAATTGCTATATTCTGCAAATAACTTTGTGCTAAAATGTATAATCTCGTATGTTGCTACAGTGGCCTGACAAGAAGGCTCACAAGGATACCCTGTTGAAGCTGGGAGGTCTCTTTAGGAAGAATTTTGAGGTGTTCACAAACTACAAGATTGGAACTGATAACAACCTGACTGAGGAGATCCTGGCCGCCGGTCCAAATTTCTAAATGAAGTATTTACCTGAGTGATGGGGTTGGAGAAAATATGATCTAATATCAAAGAAAAAAATAAGATAGCCAGAAAACATATGTAAATTATTTCTGTGCTAGATTTTACTTGTAACTGGCCAAGAAGGAGGTTTCACATCCATGAGTCGTTGTCCTTTTTTTTCGTTTCTTTGGAGTTGTTTTGTTTTCTGGTGAGGTTGAGAACTTGAGGTGGAGGTCATATTTGTTACACTTGATTCACTTGTGCTGTAATTTCTTCAGTCAATAACAAAAGCTTCATATCCATCTGTTTCTCCTTAATATCATGTCCGAACAATCTGTTGGGTTATTAAGCTTTAATGTAGCTACATTAAAAGAGGGTGGATGAGAAATGGAGGGAAAATAAAATATTTGAGTTTCCCTTCTTGACAAAGAGACGCTGTCCCATATTAGAAGAGGAAAGGTTTTTGATGGGTATATAAACAATTGTTCTTCTTCTAGCTCTTAAAGAATTGAGAAGAAACCAAGCCTCGGGCCGTCATCGCTCTGCTTCGGCTTCAGAACGATTGATTAATTAATTTTTTGGACTAAATTTATTTGTTAATAGTAAATATTAACATAAATGTTATTAAAATACTAAATCTAACGGAATATTAAAAGTTTTTCAGTTATCCGTTTTCCATTTTTCGGTTTTGTAACTGAAAATTAATCTCCCTCTTGAATTCCCGGTTTATTGTTGCGTAAATAGCCATTTATGTTATGACATTTATGCTATGACCGTTTTTACATAAACAACTATTCTGAAGAGTTGCACCTCTTCAGGTTTGAGCTCAACATTAACTATAAATACAAGTCCATTCTCTCAGATATTCCATACGAATTTCTTAGTTCTCCTCCTTTCTTCTGCATTGTTTTAACTTCAAAGAAAACAACAGTAAATGTGATTTACTACCAAACTTTGTGTTCGCTGAAATAATGGAGTTTGAAGTATCACTGCACCAGTGTGTAATTCGTTCTATCCTGAGAGGAAATAATTCATAACCTTGGGTACTAGGAGCGGATTTAATTCCTTAAGGAAACACTGTGAATTCAGTGGGCTCGGATTAACTTTTGTTTCGTTTATATTTCTGTTTATATGTTATTTTATCTTCTCCAGAATTGTTTTACAAATACAGTTTACTAACACAATCTTAGGATAGCAATTCAAAGAGGAACTGGAACGTTAAGTAAGAAAAGGAAGAGAGAATATCATTTTCCGTTGTTCCATCTAAGAACAAAAAGGAGAGAGCAAAATTTTCGTTTTGTTTTGCTTTTGGTGTTCCATAAAAGGAAATATTTGTGATACGAGAATTTGCATTATTATCAAACGAACTGACGCAAGTCACGGCCCTCAACTTGTTAACAGTCTCGTATTGCCAAAGTCTGTTCATTTCAGATATGTTAATGCTCTGCATTGGAGCTACAAACATAGAAATCAGACATGTCTATTACATACATCATTTGCTTTACCGTCTAACTTTTGGTCCTTGACTTGAGCCTGAATTACATTTGAAGGTTTAACTAAGGCACATTTGTTACTACAAAGTGGGCAAAGGGAAGTTTAATTATAGATCAAGTGCTGAAAAACTGAAAAAGTAACAAACAAACAAACATGTTTTGAAGTTTGTCCAAGCTATTAAAGCAGCCACATACTGTCTAGCACAATGGCTTATCAGCTTGGCATAATTAATTTAGGAATTGTAAACTGTTGAGTCCGTCTGTGTTAGTCCCATCTCCTTCACTATGAGCCCAAATACTTATCAGCTAAAAATCAGCAGAGTATCATTCTGAGAGAGCTTTTGTGTATCTGTATGTCCGATAAGAATCTCCTCATCTTCTCTTGTATGTTTTTGAACAACAATGACATCCTTCTCGGGTCTTAATTTCAGCCCGTGATATCAGATTGTAGACATTACGATCAAACTTGCTGAGGCTGCTGCGCAACATGTTCTTTACCAGCTTGAATATTTTATAGAGTTAACGAGTGTGCTTCAAAATAAGGAATCTGTTCAGCATAAGTTGTGTCAATTTTTTGTACGTAAATGATGAATTCTTATTTCTTGCTTACTCTATTCTTCTAAAATTTTCTGCAGCTGTTCTCACGGGATGAACCGTCTTGAAACATTTCCAGTTTGATTCTATAGACAAGACAAGAGGCCGAGTGCCCGAGTTGTCAAGACGAGGAAGTGATGCTGTATAGAGCCATGGACAACACACGTTAATAATCTTTTCCTTTACGTATTTTATCTTAAGTAGTTACATTTGACGCTAGAATGCATATTAAGTTTGACTGGAATGGATACTGCATCTCAATTACTATTTCATTTCCTTTATGTGGTAAGTACGTGACGAATACAAGACATGGCTTATGCTTGCTCTCAACAAACCAAAATTATTCTTCCCAACCCTCACTGGTCTAGGCATAGCGATCTGACAGCTCAGCTGTGCCACAACTAGCCAGTCATTTGCCTTTATCAGATCAGATGCATACATTATCTACATGAAGGAACAGATCAAACTGCTGACAAGCGGTTTGTTACCATGGGATGCTACTGGTGCAAAGTCGACAAATTTCAAAGATGGGAGAAAATGAAATAATATCCAAACAACAATAGCCAATGCTGTATAAGACATCTGCATGAGACTATTGAAAGAATGTAACCAGAGGATAAGGCTTCAAACCAGTAAGAGAGATATTATAAGCACCCTGAGGCTCATTAACATTGAAAATACAGATAAACTTCAATCTGACACATTGGTCCCAAGGTAGACACAATTTTTTCTTTTAAAAAAAGGTAAGCGTCCAATGTAGATTGATTGCCTCTAGCGTTTGAGAGAATCTAGGTACAAGATATTCCCATATTGTTGGATTTCATTTTCCAAAAGCATCCCAACTCTTACACAACTGGTCATCTTAAGTCATATGTACGACATACAAGGCAAGCAATAGGTACTTGGTAGTAACTAGTATCAAGAATTATACTATTATAGGTCTCCCGCAGCCTTCAAGGAGCTTCAGTGCCTCAAATTTGAAGCAGCCTCTGACACCACTGGATCTGGGAAGACTATTAGTGCTATACAAACACCATGTCATGGTCCAAGGACAACATAAAAAGGAAATGCAAGGAAAGCAAAAAGTAATTGCATAGAATCACATAGAGCCATCAGTTTGCCCAATTTTGGAAGGTTGGGATAGGAAAACAGATGCAAATAGCAAATATCTGAAGGAGGATTATATCCATAACAAGGTGCCACAAAAAAAGGGGATGCACACCACTAATCCAAAAAATTTGAGAATAAAGTGCACATTAAAGAACTAAGCAAATAGGACAGTTGTATCTAAAACTTTAGGTTTCACAAAGCTTGTAAAACATGAGAATTTTGCCTCCTTAGAATGATTCATGAAGCAACAGGAAGGAAACCACTGGTCCAAATAAGTTTAAAGGAAATAAATCACACATTCAAAGACTAGGTAAATATGAAAGATGAATCTAAAAGTTCAGGTTTCACAAGGCTTGAATAACAAGAAAATTTGCCTCCTCAATATGATTCATGAAGAAACAAGAAGGGCACAACTAGACGAAATAAATTTGAGGGCATAAAGCACACGCTCAAAGAACTCAGCACATTTGACAGTTGCATCTCAAGATTCCAGCTTCACAAGGCTTGAATAACTAGAAATCTTGACTCCTCAATATAATTCATGAAAAAACAGGAAGGGCACCAATAGTCATAATAAATTAGAGGGCATAAAGCACAATTCAATAACTCAGCATTTATGACAGTTCTGCATATAAGTTCAGGTTCCGCAAGGCTCAAATAGAAATTTTGCCTCCTCAATGTGATTCATAAATAACAGGAAGGACATCACTAATCCAAATAAATTGAGACATAATGCAGATGTTCAACGAACTCAGCAAATAACAGTAGGCATCTCAAAGTTCCTGTTTCACAAGGTTCTAATTTTTCAAAAGCAAAAGTTTCTAATGACATGACATTTTGCGTGCCCAATATCATTCATGTAAAGAAGGAACAGAACCACTAGTCCAAACAAATTGAGGGCATAAAGCACATGAAACTTTGACTCCCCAACATTATTCATTTATGATGGATTTGAGGGGGAAAGGTACAATTTCAAAGATGTCCATAAAGTTTACAGTTGTATCTTGGGATTATGTTTCATCAATACTTAAAATTCATCTCCTTGTCAAGATTCACTGGATGAGGCCACATCATCTTTGTGTTTAATCATGCCAGAATCAACAAGAATTGGAATCTCCGCTGCAAGCCATGGTGCAAGACCTAAACAGAGCGCATGCGCTATGCCAAATCTGGGGCTGAATGAATACCAAAGTCAGTTTTAAGTCACTCTTTCATTTCCCATAAAGTGAAAATAAAGTAACACAATTTTGAAGCAAAGACTGTAGCTTTATCTACTCAGGGAAACATAAAGCATCTTAGAGAAATTATATCATTCAGTCCATATTCTCCTAAGTTCTCACTTAGTAATGAACTTGATCCTACAAGCAGACCAAGTTAAACAATCAACTACACCACTCGTACGCTATATGAATCCTCTACATCTATTAAGCTCTACCTAGGAGTCCAAAATATATATAATATATATATATATATATATGTGTGTGTGTGTGTGTGTGTGCGCATGTGTATATTGGTTGTTTATCTACCGCAGCGTTCTCTTTTATTAAGGCACGTTGCTAGATTGAATGCATAACAAGTGCAGTCCCCGAAATTGGGAAGCATTGGAAACCAGAATGGACCATCCAAAAAAACAAAAGGGAAACAAATTGTATGTTGTCGTCTACCATATTGAAGATAATAACACAATGCAAGCCGGTCCATACAGTACGGTTCTTAAAAGAAAGAGTGAAGTGCAGGTGAACTAACAGAACCCGAAACACCCAAGGACCCTCCCTCCCTCCATCCCTCCCAACAATTATGAATTATCAAACATGCACAGAAATCCAACCTCAATCCAAATCAAAGAGAAGAATAATTACCAATTCTTCGCCCATAGCGGCTTGAAATGCACCGTCAAGCATATTTTCCCTCCTCTATACATCTACACAAATAAAAAATAACAATAATAATCAATCATACATATCAATTAAACTACACCCCAAATCCAAACTAATTCGAGTCAGCTATAAAAATGTTATCTATCTATTCCACTCTATTCACATAAAATTTCATTTCAAACCGCTAAGCAATTCGTTTTAAAGATAATTAGGGTTTTCGACCATCCTAAATTCATCTCTAAGTGAAAATATAATCAGAAGACACAGAAAAAAGAGGCAACCTTTTCAGTTTTTCCATCGAGTTCAGGCAATTCGAGTTCAGGGGCAGTGGCAGGATAAGTAACAGGGATATCGAACTGGAGATCAAACTCGTACTTGAGAAGGTTATGCACGTACCAACACTTACCCTTCCAACGAGTACCTTCATGATTAGCTGCAGATATACGGAACCAATCGTTGTCTTTGGATTTGTTCATTGATGTATAGGCGATTAGGGCCTTGTACTCTTCCTTTAAACGGCTTGTCCATGCCGCGCCATCGCGTGGACCGGCCTTGGTGGTCAACAACGGGATCTGCGTAAGGGTTGATTTCGTATTCGGATCCCAACCCTCCATTTCGTAATTTGCCGGAGAATTTTGATGACAATCGTAGATGCTTTGTTCTTGCTCTGTGTCTGATGAATACAGAAGTTAACTGCCCAAGTGTGAATAGCTTTCACAGCTGCGTGTCTTTCTGTTAGATTCGGATTCGGACCCACCCAATCCGAACCTTGGATTTTAGGTTGAAGAACTGACCAAAATACTCTTTAAATTAAATATATATGTGATAATATTAGTATAATAGTATAGTACTAGTATTTATGAATATGTGTTGCACGTTAATAATGACACGTGATGATTTAAAATTTTATTTATATGAAGGAATAATAAAATTTAATTAATGAGAGAAATTTTACATGTAATATTACAACAATAATCTAAATGCCGAAAAATATAAGTCCATTAGTATAATACATGAATTTAAAATAAAAGGACATCATCAAAACTTACACAAATGATCAATTTTGTCATGTTAGTTGGATAATTATGTATTATAGTTTAAAAGGATTTAATGTGATGATATCTTAACAAACACTTCTTTGTGGATAATATTTTTTTGTGTATGTTTCCTCCTAATGCTTTGGTTGCTCTACCTTAACCAGAACTCTTGTTGTCGATCTTAATACCCCTCTTGAAAGTGCAACATACAGTTGTTCATACAAGAAAATATATTGCGGCAAAAATACAGTCCAATATTTAGGATGTTTTTCCTTCTGCTTTATATATTATATTTGCAAAACATAAACATACTAAAAATTACTTTTACACAAATTTAAAAGGATATTCCTTAGTTTCGGAAGACGAAAGTTGAATTCAGGTATAAGAATATACTTAGAAGAACATTGATCAATATCATAATTTTTGCATGTATGACGTTATTGTCAAAACTTCTATATATCATACGTATGCTATTACATAAGCTATTCGGCGTATCTAAGTTTTTCGATAGCATGACGGGCGTAGTTTTCTTCAAAATCAACCTATATACAATGGAAGATCAATTTTAACTTAGTCTATTATATATACGGTAACACTAATATATGTAAGAAATAATAAACTTGACATAAAAGATATATGGTAGAAGGCCATTTGGTATTAAAGTATTTAAGTATTATTTTTGGTAATAATTTTCTGTTGAGTCAAGCATTTTGATTTTACTATGAAATTTTGCATTCAACATTTTATTTAGTTGATCAACATATTCATTTCTGTTAGCTAAGATATCTTTTTAATTCTATCATGCGATTTGATCTAATTGTGTTTTAATCTAATGATATGAATATTTCTCTTATTAAGTGCACTACTATTACTATTGGGAATGATAACCAAGTGTTCAGGAAGAACCAAATCATCTTTTATTGGATACACTTCTTCGTTTCCAACACGAAGCAAGAAGACATTGAATACTAGATCTGTTCTTACTTTATATTTTTTGTCAGTTGAATCTTTTTCAATAGAGGCCAGAAGTATAATTTTGGTAAGCCAGCTTTTGCAGTCTTTGCTTTTGTCGATTTTGGAACTACTGGTTGTACTTGACATAAATCACCTCTCACACTATTAATTTTATACCAAACGTTTCATTAATATCCAATATATCTCTAGAACTACGGGCAATTATTTCGATCTTCATCCCATATTATCAATTTTGCTTTCCTTATAAATTTAGCATCATTACTCTGCTTTGATATATTTGTGATAGTTATTTAAGTTGTTTGAAGAGGTGTATCAAATCTAAAATGGGTGGCTTCACAATAAAGTCGTTGTGGTACACCACTTGCTAATATTGCTAACAGTGCCATGCCTCTTGATGATATTTACAAGTAATGGATGACATAAAAAAATTATTTCGATTCTGCCAGAAACAGCTACAAAGAATAATCTCGTTATAACAGCGCTGACTCTTTATAATATAGTCTCGAAAGTTTGTTCTTGTTTAGAACTTAGCTTTGATTGTGCTTCCTCAGACACTTGTATAGAATTTTGATTCTTAATAATATACTAACCTTTTAAATTTGTGTTCTAACACTCTTTTTTATGGAATAAATTTATGTACCCTAAGATTTTTTTAAAACTAAATAAGAATTTGTAACGACCCGACCAATCGTTTTGAGTATTTCCATCCCGTTCAGCTATTTGAAGTCTTGAGTAGCATCATTTTATGTATTGTGACTTGTGTGAATCGCCGGTTATGGGTTTTAGGTTAATCGAAATTGATTTGGAAGAATGATTCTCAACTAGAAAGCTTTAAATTGGAAGAGTTGACCAAGTTTGACTTTTAGTATTTGACCTCGGATTGGAGTTTTGATGGTTTCGTGAACTCTGTTGGGTGATTTTGGACTTAGGAGCGTGTCCGGATTGTGACTTGGAGGTCCGTAATTGATTTTGACTTGAAATGACGAAAGTTAAAATTTTGGAAAGTTAAACCGGGAGTGGACTTTTTGATATCGGGGTCATATTCTGGTTCCGAAAGTTGGAGCAGGTCCGCAATGTTAAATTTGATTTGTGTGCGATATTTGAGGTCAATCGAACGTGATTTGATAGGTTTCGGTATCGGTTGTGGAAGTTTGAAGTTCCAAAGTTTATTGATTTCGAATTGAGGTGTGATTCGTCGTTTCGATGTTGTTATGTGTGTTTTGAGGCCTCGAGTAGGTCCGTGTTATGTTATGAGACTTGTTGGTATATTTGGACGGGGTCCTGAGGGCCTCAGGCGTGTTTCAGATTGGTTTCAGATCATTTTCCTTCATGTTGTTATTGTTGGTTGCTGCGGGTGCTGGTGCGACCACACCTGCGGCTGGTTTGCGCAGGTGCGATGATCGCAGAAGAGACAAAGGAGTCGCAGGAGCGAAGATACTGTTGGGAGCAGGAGTCCGCATAAGCGAAGATTGCTTCACATCTGCAAAGGCGCAAAATCTGGTGAGTTGAGCGTAGAAGCAATGTTTGGACACGCACATGCGTGTGCGCGATGCGGGCATTTTACCGCAGGTGCAAAGGCAGGCCTCCAGTGCTTCTCCGCAAAAGAGTGATTTTGGTCGCAAAAGCGACGCCGCAGAAGTGGCTAATGTGTCGTAGATGCGAAAGTGCTGGGCAGAATGATAAATATAACGGTTCGCGATTTTGGCTTCATTTTAACATTTCCAAGCTCGGATTGAGATGATTTTTGGAGAAAATGTCACCATATGAATTGGGGTAAGTGTTATCTACTCGATTGTGGTTATATTTCATGAATCCATCTTCAGTTTTAGAAATTGGTTGATGAATTTAAAGAGGAAATTGGGGGTTTTGGCCTAAAGTTTCATAATGTGAATTTTTGATTTTTGAACATCGAATTGGAGTCGGATTTGAGTGAAACTAGTATGGTTGAACTCGTAATTGAATGAGTTGTCGGATTTTGTGAGTTTTGTCGAGTTCCGAGGCGTGGGCCCGGGTGTGCCTTTTGGCCGGTTTTGGGTTTTGATTAAGGATTCGATCTTTATCCTTTGGAATTGTTTCCTTGGGCTTAATTTGATATATTTGAATTGCTTTTGGATAGTTTTGAGCCGTTCGGAGCTCGGTACGCGCGAGATGGCATTTTTGGAGCATCTCCTGGCTTGCTCAGTATTGGATTTGGTTTGTTCGAGGCAAGTAACACTTCTAAACTTAGTGCTGAGGGTATGAAATCCCGAAATACGTGTTATGTGATTGATATTGAGGTGGCGAACATGCTAGGTGACCGGCGTGTGGACGTGCACCATGTGAATTGGGACTATATTGTTTCCATGGCACTGTATAATGATTTTACTTTGATGATATCTGTGTTTTCACCATGTGATAAAGTAATTGAGCTGTCAATCATGCTAAATATCATGTTTAGGCTTTATGCCGATATTGATAGGAGGGTGTAGAGGTCGAGGATTAAGGTAGAAGGTTAGTAGGTAGTTTATAGTTGTTCACCGATAGTCTTAGTAGCATGCATGTCCCTTCATATTCTTAGATTTTTATTACGTTATGTGATTTTGTTCGCCTCAGGTATTGTATTTCCTGTTGCTATTATTTGGTACTACTTATCCTTTATCTTTCCCTTTTTCTTTTCTCTTCCATATTTCTTCCTTCCTTACTTTCCTTTTCTTCTTCTTGCCCTTCTTGAGCTGAGAGTCTATTGGAAATAGCCTCTCTACCTGCATTAGGTAGGGGTAAGGTCTGCGTACAAAACTACCCTCCCCAGACCTCACCTGTTGGGATCAAACTGGGTTAGTTGTTGTTGTTGTTACTATTATTGGGACCTATAGTGGTCGTTTCTTGTTGTCATTTCACTAATTTTAATGATATTTTGTACTCAGTCCTATTCATGCATTCATATCATATCTCCTCAGTTGTTATTTATTGATACATCATATCATTATTGTCGGGCTAGTGTCATGAAATTGTCAGCCCGTGAGTGAGACTGGAGAGATTGATGACTGAGTGAGGCCGAAAGCCAGATTATGAGTGACAGTTATGGGATCGGGCCGCACGTGCATCGGTTATACTGATTTTATGATATCACTTGGGCTGTAGGAGTCCCTCCAGAGTCTGCACACTCACCCAGTAAGCGCGATTGTTTATATTGAGGGATGGATCTTCCCTGGACATGGATCTTGTCCGAAGCATTTATATACCTGGGATGGATCTTCCCCACGGGCTGGATTTTCCCTACTCACTATTGAGTGACTGTTGGTCAGTTGATGTATATATTCTGGGATGGATATTCCCTTGGCCGGATTGGCCATATATAATACTGAGTGATTGATCATGATGAGTGGAAAGTATGAGGAAGTGAGATTGAGTATTCTGAGTGTGAGTACATGAGTTCATCTCTGAAATACATGGCATTGACATGCACACAAGACATACATGCATAGAGATGCATTTTTCCTCATAATGTACGGTATCACGTCATTCATGACTTTTCACACATATTGATATGTAGGCATAGAGAGGTATTTTACACTTGCTATCTGGAAAGAAAATGAAACATCTTATTCATTGTGGAAAGGATTTTTGGAAAAATTACAGTTTTTAAACTATCTCATATTTTTCACCGATTTCGATAAAGGATTTGGGTTTTCACGAATATATTTGAAAAGTGGAACTATTTTCGGGAATTATGAATAAATTGGGCATTTTAAATTTCGAGTTACTTCTTCTATTACTTGACTTGCATTGTTATGAACTGCTTTTGGTTATTGGTGTTGGACCCGACCTATGTTCCATCTCGTCACTGCTTTCAACCTAAGGTTAGGTCTGTTACTTATTGAGTACATGGGGTCGGTTGTATTCATGCTTCACTTCTGCACCTTGCGTGCAGATGTTGACTACTGACGTTGTTATGGTAGACAGGAGCTGGAATTGAAGATGTACATGCGTTTCGGTTGTAGCTGCCTCTTGTTCATGGTAGCCTTAGATCTATAAAACTCTGTATATGTACTTTTCAAACAAATGATGTATTTACTTCATTTCAGTTTTGTAAACTCTATTCTTAGAAGCGCATGATTTGTACTAACAGTCCTTGGGAAATTTATAAGATTCAGATAATTCCTTTTGTTTAATTGTCCAATTAATATTATTGGAATTGGATAGTTATTAGTTGACTTACCTAGCGGGTTGGGTTAGGTGCCATCACGACTACTGGATTTGGGGTCGTGACAAGTTGGTATCAGAGCTCTAGGTTCATAGGTTCTACAAGTCATGAGCAAGTGTCTAGTAGAGTCTTGCAGATCGGTATGATGACGTTCATATCTATCTTCGAGAGGCTACATGACATTTAGGATATACTTCCCATCTTTCTTTCCTTATTGTGCGGCATTGATTCAGCTTGAAGCGTAACTCTTGAAATTCCTTTCACGCATTCGTATGTGCATGTGAGCTCTCAGTATCAGTTGTGCATCGACGTCTTGCGAATTTTGTGGATGAGGCGCGAGTTGTGATTTTGATGTGTTGATGATAGGCTAGTCTGGAGGACTTGAGGCCAGGTTTTTATTGTAGCTTGAAAACAGAGATTTTGATTGTGTGAGCACATGCTTTTGGGACTTAAATATTCGGTAGTGTCCCTAATAGTGGAACTTGTGATTGGATGACTATGTGTTGAGTATGATGTGACAGCGAGACGTGTTCAGATTGTTCGAATGTGACGATAAGAGTTTACTTGAGATGTAGAAAAGACTATTGGGTGTTTGATTTTCGTCTTGATGCGACGTATGGTTCCGAGTTATGAGTGTAATGAAGGATCTTTCATGTTGCTTAATGCCGGAATGAATTAGGTTCTCGTGAGTTATTGTTGAGATCAGACTCATGAAGTTTAAGCGATTGCATAGTAATTGTGGTTGTGAAAGGGTATGTAGAGATGTCAGATTGAGGCTAAGCAGGTGGATTACCTTCTGCGGGGTGTCCTGAGGTTGTGTGATCCCTATGTTATTTTTTAGAGTTCCATTTTGCCAGTGAATTATATGTGTTGCAATTTGAGTTTCGATCGCTTATGGGAGTTGGTTTGGCTGTTACTGGGTGAATGCGAGATTTGCAGATGATTTGAGGTACTATGTGGGTCGTGTGTGTGAGCTTATGAAAGATTCAGTTAAATTTCCCTACGGTATTGTGGCAGTAATAAAGTATGGGCATTTTGAGTTATTATGTGTTTTGATTTATGGCTTTAAGCTAAGTGGGGGAGAGTCTGTTATGGACGAGTTGATTGCACGATTATGTATTGTATTGTTTTCGGTTTGAGGTATACTTGTGAATCAGTTATGACTTGTAGAGGTTGAGATCGAGGATGATTCGAGTAAAGGAATTTTTGGATACAGGTTGTATTACACTCTATAGTTATATGGAAATGATAAAATAATTTAGTGGTTATTCGTGAAGTATGTAGTATGCACGGAGTAGGAATTTGCTCGGTTGCTTAGGAGTGTGGGTTACTTCCTTGGGTGTTGGTGTGCTAATGGGGCACAGGTCGTTCGGTCTGTCTAGTCGGTTTAATTGAGGTTTGAGCAGAGTGGAAGGCCCCCGAGAGGTTCTAATGGGTTCAAGATTTATATGTATCAATTGAGAATTTTTCAGGATTTGTATATGGCTAGAAACCGAGATTTACATTAGATGGTGTCGAGACTCCCGGTATTTCTATATCCTTATGGATTCTACATTTCAGTATCAGGAAAGGGGAAGGAAGCGACTTTAGATTCACGGAAGGTCCCTTCAGAGTGGGTATCTCAGTTGTGGTACTTTTGGGGTGCTTATGAGGGAATTCAGCAGCTTATGAGCCTTAGGGCGGTGTGGTTCTATGCTAGAGGTCGTGGGGCACGTTTGGTTAAGGATCATAGTGTTCTAGCAAGGAGAAGTATCAATTTGAAGGCAATTCAAGAATAACTTGGAGAATTAGGACAGCTTGATAGTAGGTTGGATCAGCACAAGTAATGGATATAATCGGTTCTTTGGGTGCTTATGATGTCGTGGGTTTCTACAGGTGCTTTGTGGTAATGCTCTTGGGTTTTGGCAACTTGCGTGGCTTGGTTGAATTAGAGAGATTTTGATCTGATGGTTTGATTATGTGCAAATGGGTTTCGAAGAGTTCTAGATGGTTACTACCACGGTTCGAGGTGTATATTTCCTACCGGTGCGTGGAACATGTTGTGTATTGTGATTTTCTCCTAGATGAGATCAAACAGAAGGTTTATGACTGATCCAGGGTGTATTCTTCTTGGGACTCAAGGCTGAATTTGAGATTTTTGTACTTTTCATATAATGGCATAATATGTATGGTGTTCTATATAGGATTAATATTGCATGTGCAAGGTCACGATTCGATTTTGTAAGGAAGGTCCTGAATTCTTAGGTAGCATAGACGGTTTCAGATGACTAGGTGAATAATATTACTATTTGGTATTTCTTGATGAAAGTGTACATTTTAGAAGAGGCATTGTGTTTTGATTTTTGGATACTTCATTGGTATTGCGGCACTCTCCTGGTTAATCGACTATTGATATTCAATTTTTCTATGCTGCACGAAAGAATTATAGAAGTATTCCTCATGGGATGATCGTGTACGAGAGATGTGTTAGACATTCGGGCAGTGGAGTTGGGTTCAGATATGGTGATTCGTGTGTTCTATGGATTTGGAGACTGGGAGTTTTCAGGAGCATATTGTTTCATGGTTGTGGACTATGAAGTTGTGGTCGAAGCTAGCCAGATGATAGTATGTGTTATGATTTAGTCATTGTGGACTTTCAGAGGATTATTTTTTTTGTGGGTGACCAGAGTTGATTTGGGGGTCCATTGGTAGGCCCAATTAAGATGTGTATCCTGCACTGAGTCGGATCGGTTGGCTCCATATTGCTATTGTTGAGAGATGTGCCATTCAGTCGTTGTTGAGCTTATTCGTGTTCTGAAATGATTTATGTGTTACTCCTCTATGCTACGAGGAGTTGTGATTCGTTGGTTATATGCACACATTATGCAGTTCTATTGTGGTCTTATAGCGTAATTTCAGCCAGATGAGTAATTAGGTATTGCATGATTGATGGCGTATATGTTATGTTCTTTCGGGTTTGGTGTGGCATTGTGTCATTTGCTTCTCCGTGGTTATGGTAATGCACTTTGAGTACTTGATGTCGAATTGCGCGTGGTTATATTTTGAACAGGGTGGCTTGAGGTATATAATATGGACCGGTGTTTGGATGGGGTCACGTATTGCAGCGGGGTTATGTTGAGATACAATCCTTTGTATTAGATTCGCGTGTCTTGGTTCTACTAGGTATGATGGGTTCGTGGAATTTCGGTTGAGAGGGTACTTGTTGAACTTGCATGATGGTTCTCTCGTTTGAGTCATTTTCCATGTCTGAGTACATTTGAATTATTACGTATGGGTGCATAGATTGCACGGTTTGTGGCTCTGGATAGTATTGGTGTTTCTTGTCAATAGGGTAGTTGGTATTTGATAAGATGAAATCGTCGGATCTAGGATGTGTGCTATCAGATTTGATTGTGGTATATTTGGAAGGATAATATTGGAAGTCGGATTAGAAATTTCTATGGTCCTTATCGAAGGAGAGGGAGCTCCATGACTTGTTGATTTGATGAATGGTTATGATTTTCAGCGTGTTCTTTCATTATCGGCAGTGTTCGAAGGTTCTAGAACGAGGTTTTGTTTGAGATGAGGTTTATTACCAGTATTGGGTTGTTTTGAGCAGCTACTGTGATTAGAAATCATTGCTACGAGTATATGAGTTATGTGATATATCACGCGATTGCATCTTGGGTTGTGGTTTCAGCTTGGTACAACTTGTTCCAATTTATACAGTGTGTAGGTTGCGAGATTCAGATCTTGTAAGAAATTCTAAGTGTTGGAAATTGGATTATTAGGTTACGGGCTAAGGTTGAAGTGATGATCTTCAGTTATACTTTGTGTCGGGCCTATATAGAATAGGGTGACGTGACCCTGGGTATGTGCATGGTAAGGTTACACGGTGGCTTGGTGGTTTTTGGAACAACTCTTGGCACGTTCGAGGACGAACGTATGTTTAAGTGGGGGAGGATGTAACGACTGCCGATCGTTTTGAGAATTTCCATCCCATTCAGCTATTTGAAGTCTTGAGTAGCATCGTTTTATGTATTGTGACTTGTGTGAATTGTCGGTTTTGGTTTTCAGGTTAATCAAAATTGATTTAGAAGAATGATTCTCAACTACAAAGCTTTAAATTGGAAGAGTTGACCAAGTTTGACTTTTAGTAATTGACATCGGATTGGAGTTTTGATGGTTCTGTTAGCTCTGTTGGGTGATTTTGGACTTAGAAGCGTGTCCGAATTCTGATTTGGAGGTGCGTAGTTGATTTTGGCTTGAAATGACGAAAGTTAAAATTTTGGAAAGTTAAACCGGGAGTGGACTTTGTTGATACCCAAATTTTCCCTATATTATTTTTAAAATGCATATATATACCTTCAAAATAATGCATGAGCATCAATTAATATTTTTTCATAATTTTCTGTAATTTTAAAAGGATTTTTAATTAATTTATTCCATTATTTTATTATCCAAATAATTATTAATTGCATCACAAATGATTTTATAATAATTTTATTGCTTAAGTTTTATCATTTATATTTATATTAAGCTTATATTACTTTATACATAATTATATTTGTAGGTTATAATTATAATGACTTTGCAATAATAGCCCATGTATGTATAATTACTTTATTTTACACGAAAATGACCTTTTATATTTTTATAATACTAAGTAATTATTTTAAATCATTTTCATGCATAAATAGCATTTTTTCATCATTTATCAACTATTTTTATAAATTATTTTATTAAATTAAGTGGGTATTTAAAACATAGCCCTTCTTCAATTAAATTTTCGGACCTACCCAATAGCCCAATAGCCTACCCAGCCCAATTATCCTATCCCAATTACCCCAATACCCAATACCCAATACCCAATACCCAAACCTAATTACCCTACTCGTCCATAACCCGACCCAAACTACATCTAATCATGGCCGTTGATCTCAAAAGATTAACAGCCCAGAACCAACCTTCAATTTTTAATTAGCCAAACGAACCCAAAACCCTACTCATTTTACAAAATCCGCCGCCCTTGAAACCCTTTCCCTCCTCTATTCTCTCTCTCACCCTCCTCCTAACCCTAGCTCGCCGTCGTGAAAACCCCTTCGATTCATGGTTTATTTATTCAATCCTAGACCTTATCCGACCTCCTACCTCTACTGATGTTTCAATTTTCATGATGCTTGAGGGAATCTCAAAGGGATTCGAACATACTTGGTTCAAATCCCTCGTTTTCTCGATGAATCCGTCCGTGTTGACTCCTATGTCTGTGAGTACTAATATCTTCGTGTTTATGGCTTCAAATCTCTAGTTCAAACTAGATTTTTCTCACCTCTGCTTAGGTTTTACTATTTCTAGCTAAATCCGTTCAGATCTCTTTAGATCTGAAGCGGTTTGAGTTTGTTTGTTGCTTTTCCTTTAAGATTCTACTACATTTTCCTATTATTGTCAACCGATTTTCGTTTTTCCCTAAAAGCTAGGGTTTCAATTTTTAAGAAGTTTCTGCAAAAAAAATGTTTTAAAACGTTTAAGTGTTTAACTATGATTTTCTTCCTTTACCTTTTCAACTAGTTTCGCTTGAGTTTCATCTCTATGTCTTTATGCTCTAAGGTTTCATCTTTTTAAGTTTCTGCGAAATGTTTGATAATGTTTAAGTGTTAACTCTGGATTTCTTCCTTTACTTTTTCGACTGAGTTTCATCTCTATGTCTTTACACCTTAGGGTTTTTCATTATTTGACTACGGGTTATAATGTTTTGCCCGTTTACTGTGGTTCTGTCAATTAAATTGATTAACTTATTTACTTGGTTAATTAGGGTTCGAAAATTGTGCTTTCCTTTTAAAACTGATATCTCTCTGATAAGATTTTTACCAATTCTTTCCTTATATGTGATTCGTATCTGGTACTACTTTCCTTAATTATATTGCTGGCTTGATTTATAGGTTTTGATTGTTTTGACCGACCTGTAAATGATCTCTGGATTTACTACTTGCCTTATTTAGCCTCAATCTTTTCTACAGATTCAGAGTTCTAACCAAAATCAGTAGGCAAACCAGTAAGTCTCAGTACCCGTTTTAATGAACTGCTGTCTTATATTATATTTACGCCCATCTAGATATCCTGCCTATAGGGTCTTAAACTAATAAAAGTTGTCTGAATTGCGTGCACTTGCTGTTTACTTGTGGAGGTTAACATGAGCCCCTATTTGCTTTTATATGACGGTCCTATCTGAATTTTTGTTTGTCACTTAGCTTTCTCATTTTTAAGCATCACATGTCAGTCTAGAACTACCTTAAATAGAGTTCCTAAACACCTCCAGGACCATAGGTAAGGGACGGTATTACACACTTAAGGCACGAGTTAGAAGCTATTAGAACGCTTAGATAATAACTGAAAGATAGTTAATTGGGTAGTAAAGGAGATGATGACTTGTGCGCTAATACTATGTGTAGCACCCCAACTTGGGGAAAGTTACCAAGTATTGCGTGGAAATGATCCTATAGGCTAAGAAAATTAGGACCCCTTTAATTCCTGCTTTAAAATAATAGTTGTCTAAATTGCTCTATTTTCCTTTAATGACTAATTCGCTTAATTAAGTTCGGCTGGGACCCACTGTTGTGGACCTCGAGGGGTGCCTAACACCTTCCCCTCAAGGTAGTTTCGATCCCTTACCCGATCTCTGGTAATGTAAAGTAGTTTTATGAGTTATTTGCTTTAAATTCACATAAAGTGGGCGCGACAACATGGTGACTCTGCTGGGGATAGTTAGGCTCTTACCATAACGAACTTGCTTTTTGTGAATTAGTCTTTAAGCATGCTTTATTCTGTTAATACGTGCGCACTGTTTCCCTTTCCCACTTTATGTGAATTTAATTGATTATTCTCAAGCATTTATGATTTCTCTTTACTAAGGAAACTGACTTGTCTCTTTGTTTCTTTCTTAAACGCCTTTTCAAATTTTAAATACCACATTTATCATTTTTTTTAAAATGTGAAAATACATGACAACGTGCTATTTACTGTTGCATAAATCATGCTCAACATCATATTCCACTCGTGCGTAATCAATACCTTAGCAACGCTTGATGAGTGTTGCGCTCTTCCTACATATCACCCCTTTAAATTCGGAAAGGCTTATGCGGTAAAACTAGTCGATCAACGATGCAGTCGATGGTTCTGTACCTTTTCCCCTCGAGCTGTCCACTTGAGGGTACCAGTCTAGACCTCTATAGAAACCTTACTCTGATTAATTGTACATGCATCATGATCAAACCTAGCCAGGGTTAATATGTTGTCCACATAATAACCCTTTAAGAAAAGCCTTGTCCAAAATTCCATCGGGGTTTCCATAATCCCAACGGACGCAACCACGATCTGTGCATTAATTTGGAGAAATAAGTGCCAATATGCTAATCACTGATGTATAAATAGTCGAATCTGGAAGGGGAAATGGTCTAACCTTATTTGTTTTGGAGAAAATGAGGCACGAAGTCCCCAGGTTCGACATGGACCGTAACATACCACCATTGTTGCTAGATTGGTGGGAAGATCTTTCATCAAGTGACAAAAAATCATGTGAAAAAGGTCCTGAGAAATTTGCCTTCTTTATTGGAAATCCAACCGAATAATGTGTTGATTGAAGCCGCCACAACTTCTGGGAGAGTGAAAGATCCGTGTTTCTCTTTGGAAACATAGAAATGACCTCTCTCTTGGAAGAAATAGGGGGATTCTCTGGACTGCCTTGGGACAGTCCCGGTTTATTGGTGCCAGAAAATCGTACCGCTAGGTTTTTTTTGAAAATGATGGGTCTGAAAAAGAACGGCGATTTGGAGTGCCTGAAGAAATCCTAGATACCCTTTGACTATCTCTATGAATGATATGGTCATAGAAAATCCTATCGTATCTACCATAATGAATTCTCTATCACTTCCTTGGGTTGTATTCACCGTAGGGTTTTTTGTGTTCATCGTTTGCTTCCTGGGTATGATAGTGTTTTGGATGAAAGGAGACAGAATTCATACCAGACTGGCCATGGTAACAAAAACCCTAATGGAGGGGATCGAGGGCAAACATATACCATTGTACCTATGATCATAGCAAACATATATCGGGCCTTGGATCGCTGCCAAAAGGGATTCAAACACTTCGAGGGTTGTAATCGACTGCTATAGGTTTGGTTGTTAGAGCATCTCCAGAGAGGTCAATACCGTCAAGAGTTTTCGCGAAGGCCGTGGAATGATCATATAGATTTCCATCACCCTAATAGAATGACCTATATCCCAGACAGGTTTGCTCAACCAGAGAGTGCTATAGAATGGGTGTAGTTTTTTGACAATTTGACTGAAGATCAGGTTCAATGGATGTTCGAATGGTTCCCTACTGACGAGTTCATCGTCAGGTCTAGGGACGTTCCGCACTTAGTGTTGCTCGGGTTAAGGGGAATATACCCTTATGTTCCCATCAGGGTATTGAGACAAGCAGGAAGGAAGCAAGTCATACCGTGAATCATTAAAATGAGTCATTATAAGGCAGATTTCAGGATGACGACCTCCCATACAAATGTGAAGCTCAGCATATATGGCACCTAAAGATTATTGTGGAAAAGGACACCATCGATCCAGACCGATATCACACAGGGAACATGTACTTTTACCCATCATGGTTGGAGTGCATAGCAGGAATATTCGAGCCAGGGGTCTGTCGAGGAAACAGAGTCATAGATGAAGCTGCCGAAGCACAGGTGAAGTATAACAGACTGTGCAAAAGGGTTTGCGAGTCCGAGCATCTGGAACAACACAAGACTGATATGGAATTAGTCAATGGATGGAAAGAAACGGCTACTAGATCAAATGAAAGGTTAGAATATCTGTAGCAGGGTCTGATGGAATTGGAAGGGAAGATGAGGAAAAGAGTCATAGACTGCCAGAATGCTGAAGGTATCGAAGGAGGACATCTAGAAATGGCATACATGCTGCTAGACATGCGCGATCTGGGGAACCTAATCGATGGAGTCAAGGGAGCCAGGCCTGGAGAAGGTCCTTCTAGGACCAAGTAGATTAGGTTTATTCATTTTTGGTTTTCAAATGTAACTAGGCCAAGTGCCATTAGTGACTTATCTTATTTAGTATCGTTTTAGATTCATCTATTTTACATTAATGAAATGAGGAAATTATTGGCACTGAAGTTCTCCAAATCAATTTGTCGCTAGGCCTACCTCGGGTACAATGAGGCTCCCAAATTAGGACGCGAATTTACATTCCCGCACTATGTGTTTAAATATGGCAAATACTCTTTTTGGAACCCTTACTGACTTGGTTACCTTTTTCTTTTCTTTCCTTTTTAATTATTCCCATTCCCTAAGGTTGGTTCACACATACTGGCATCATCAGCATATCACACCAGATCCAGAGGCCCTCCTACTCCTCCTCCTCTAAGTGCAGCCAAAGGCAAATGGAAAGCTAAGATGGATAATATAAGTGGCGACAACACTGCACATGCTGAGAATGTGGAAACTTTTGATGGTCGGAGTATTCCGACACCAAACGACTTGGTTTTGCATCTTGAAAAGAAAATACTTGAACTACAAGGTGAGCTTGAGCAGGTCCGTAACTTGGCGAAGCTCTCCCTTACACTAAACGTCCCACATATCAACCATCCAAATACCTAAAAACCGGCACCTGCACCTGACCAACGCCCACAGAATCCTCCCGTACCCCATCAATATACAACCCCTCGTCAAAATCCTTTACCCATACCTACACCTCCTTAACATCAGCATCTCCCGACTCAATATCCGCAAACCACTTACCACACTCCTTAGAATACCCCACAACCTATCCCCGATCCACAAAATTCAACCAATGATCACCACTTTACCCAAATTCATGGCCTTCACCAAAACAACCCCATATACGTGGAAACCTTACCCCACTCCACTCAACCAATCTCATATACACCAGAATCTTCCGAGAAGGACCTGCTCATTGAGAACATGGCAGAGGAGCTCAAGAAACTCACAAGCCGTGTTCAGGGTGTTGAAGGAAGCAAACAAATCGAAGGTCTGAATTATGAGGATTTGTGCATTCAGCCAGATGTGGAACTGCTGGAGGGTTACAAACCTCCCAAGTTCGAAATGTTTGATGGAACAGGTGACTCAAGGTTCACTTGAAAACTTACTATGACAAGCTCGTAGGGGTTGGAAAGGACGAAAGGATTCGCATGAAGCTATTCATGCGAAGCCTCACTGGAGATGCCCTATCATGGTACATAAGCCAGAATCCAATAAATGGGCTAATTGGGTGAGCATGGTGTTAGATTTCATGGACAGATTTAGATTCAACACAGAGAATGCACCTGATGTTTTCTATATCCAGAACCTCAAGAAGAAACCAACTTAGACTTTCCGTGAATATGCTACTCGGTGGAGGTCAGAAGCAACAAAGGTCAGACCGACACTAAATGAGGAACAAATGAAAAAGTTCTTTGTCAAGGATTAGGATCCGCAATATTACCAAAGTTTAATGGTAATAGAGAATCACAAGTTCTCCGATATCATCAAGCTCGGAGAAAGGATCGAGGAGGGTATTAAAAGTGGAATGGTGACAAATTTCGAGGCACTGCAAGCCACGAATAAAGCACTACAATCAGGTGGCATATCAAGGAAGAAAGAAGTGGGAACAGTAATGGTTGCCTAAGGCCCAAAAACTCCATTTGTATACCAAACACCTCCACCCACATACCAACCATCACCTCCCGGATATTCCCAACCTGCTACCGTCTACCATACTTATAATTCTCAACCATCCTACTATCAGTCACCTCCAACTCATCCAAACTACCAAAAATCCAGGCCTAATTTTGACCGCAAACCACCAAAACAGTACACCGCCATTGCTGAACCCATCGAACAATTGTACAGAAGGTTGAAAGCTGCTGGTTATGTTACCCCTATTCGCGCTGTGGCAATGGAGAATTCATATCAATGGGTCAATCCAAACAAGACCTTGGCGTACCATTCCAGTATGAAGGGACACACTGTTGACGAGTGCCGCACCTTGAAAGACAAGATCCAAACACTGATCGATAATAATGTCATACAGGCAAATGAAACTGCACGTAATGTCCGCAACAATCCCCTCCCAGATTATAGGGGCGAAGAGGTCAATGTAATAGAAACTAATGAAGAGTGGGATCTCGAGGGGTCAATCAGGCTTATTCGGGAAGGTAATGATCCTAAGAAGCCTACAATCACGCTCAATCCCATTGTGGTACAGGTACAGCCGCTAGTTGAAGTTGATGTAGCCGCATCAGCTCCCTTTGAGGTAGAAGTGACCCCACCTGCAGCAATACCCTCTCCATTTAAGGTGGGGGTGGCCACACCTTTCACTGTGATGGTGGCAACCACACCTCCCTTCAGTTCTAGTGTTGTACCTTGGGATTATGTGACCGAGGCTAGAAGAAAAGGAAGGTCGAAGATGGAAGAATTCGGTGCTTCACAAGGAATGACTAGAACAGGAAGAGTTTATACACCTGAACATTTGGAAGAAGCCAGTAAGCAAGCTTCCAGTAAACTGCCCGTTATTGAGACTGGTCCAAATGACCTCTGGAGGAAGGTACAGGCAAGGGAGTACTCTGTCGTCGATCATATGAACAAGACCCCCGCCCAAATATCTATCATATCGTTGTTGCAAAATTCTGAGGCACACATGAATGCTCTGATGAAGGTAATGAATGAAGCATATGTGCCAAATAACATCACTAGCAGAGAAATTTCCAATATGGTGGGGAAAGTTCTAGAAAGCCACAAGATCACTTTCCATGAGGACGAGCTGCCACCTGAATGGTTAAGTCACAACATGGCACTGCACATCACGGTACAATGCGAAGATAAGTTTATCGCCAGAGTTTTGATAGATGGAGGATCTAGCCTCAGCATTTGCCCGTTGACAACTCTGAAGAGGTTGGGCAAGGGTTTACACGAGATATGAGCAGGGATTATGAATGTGAAAGCGTTCGACGGTTCTCAAAGGGCTATAATTGGAGAAATTAATCTCTACCTGCAGATGGGTCCCACCCGGTTTGATGTTGAGTTTCATGTGATGGACATATTCGCCTCCTACAATTTGCTGTTGGGATGACCTTATATACATGCCGTTGGGGCTGTAACATATACTTTGCACCAGGCCGTGAAATTTGAGTGGGATCATCAAGAAGTAATCATCTATGGAGATGGGAGTAACCCCATTTACACCAGTCAGACTGTCCCGGTGGTTGAAAATAGAAGGAGGTTAGGTGGAGAAACTTACCACCGCATCGAGCGTGTTAATGCAATCGAAAAGGATAAGTGTTGGAGTAGCAAAATAGAGAGCATATTGGAATGGAAAGGGTATGAACCTGGCGGAGGGCTTGGTAAAAACCTTCAGGATATATCCAAGCCAATACACCTGAAACGCCATGATACCACCTTTGGGATGGGGTATCAATACACCTGGAAGGAATACGATGATTGGTCACCACCGTGGCGTGCTCCATACTACCCCCTTGAACAGCCCGTACCGCACTTAAGTCGACTTTCCATCAGGCCGATGTCATATGGGGATCAAAGAAAGAAGAAGCATTGGCAGACCATCTTGCTGAAAATCCTATGGGAGGAGAATACGAATCCCTGAAAACGTATTTTCCTGATGAAAAGGTATCATTCGTAGGAGAAGACATTGCTGAAACCTACGATGGTTGGAGAATGTTCTTCGACGGGGTGGCAAACTTCAAAGGAGTCGACATTGGAGCCGTCTTGGTATCAGAAACTGGTCAACATTATCCAGTGTCTGCAAAACTCAAATTCCCCTGCACTAACAACATGGTGGAATATGAAGCTTGCATATTATGGCTCAACATGGCTATTGATATGAACATTCAGGAACTACTAGTGATCGGCAATTCAGATCTGCTGGTGCACCAAGTACAAGGAGAATGGGCTACCAAGAATTCCAAGATATTGCCATGCCTGTATCATGTGCAAGAAATGAAGAAGAGGTTCACAAAAATATAGATTCGGCATGTCCCCAGGATTTAGAACGAGTTTGCTGACGCATTGGCTACTTTGTCATCAATGATACAACATCCAGACAAGAACTTCATCGATCCCTTTCCAATAAGGATCCCTAATCAGCCGACATATTGTGCTCATGTTGAAGAAGAAATAGACAGAAATCCCTGGTTCCGCGACATCAAAGAATATTTGACAAAAGGAGAACACCCAAAGCATGCCAACCATACTCAGAAACGTACCCTTCGGAGATTGTCCAATCACTTATTCCAAAGTGGAGGAACCTTATACAGGAGAACTCCCGATCTGGGATTGTTAAGGTGTGTTGATGCAAAAGAGGCTTCTAAATTGCTCGAGGAGATACATGCCGTAACTTGCGATCCACACATGAATGGATTTGTCTTGGACAAGAAGATACTCAGGGCCGGTTGCTTTTGGATGACCATGGAGACAGATTGCATCCGGTATGTTCAGAAATGCTACCAATGTCAGATACATGCGGACATGATAAAAGTGCCTCCAAACGAGCTTAATGCAACGAGCTCACCTTGGCCCTTTTCTGCTTGGGGGATGGACGTCATCGGTCTGATTGAGCCTTCCGTCTCAAACGGGCACCGGTTCATTCTGGTGGCCATCGACTACTTCACTAAATGGGTTGAAGTTGCATCTTACAAACCTGTGACCAAGAAGGTCGTTGCAGATTTTGTCCGCGACCAAATCGTTTGTCGATTTGGAGTTCTAGAATCCATCATCACCGAAAATGCCTCCAATCTCAACAGTGACCTAATGAAGGTCATGTGTGAAACTTTCAAATTCAAACACAAGAATTCTACAACATACATGCCTCAAATGAATGGATCCGTGGAAGCTGCCAACAAAAACATCTAGAAAATACTAAGGAAAATGGTAGAGAATATCAAACAATGGAACGAGAAGCTACCATTCGCCTTACTGGGATATTGTACCACAGTCCGCACATCAACCGGGGCAACTCCCTGTCTGCTAGTTTATGGTACTGAAGCTGTCATTCCCACCGAAGTGGAAATTCCTTCTTTGAGTATCATACAAGAAGCCGAACTCAGCGATGCAGAATGGATAAGGAACCACTATGAGTAATTATCCTTCATAGACGTAAAGAGGATGAGTGCAGTGTGCCACGACTAGCTTTATCAGAATAGAATGTCCAGGGCCTTCAACAAAAGAGTCAAGCCAAGACAGTTCACAACGGGGCAGCTGGTGCAGAAAAAGATCTTTCCACATCAAGACAAAGCCAAAGGGAGATTCTCTCCCAACTGGCAAGGTCCTTACATGGTTCACAGAGTATTAACATGAGGAGCACTCATAATCGTAGAGATGGACGGAGAAATCTGGCCAAAGCATATCAATTCAGATGCAGTCAAAAGATACTATGTGTAACCATTTTATGCTTCTTCATATAATGTAAATCGAACTATGCTCTACCTGATTCCCGTTTAAGAGGGGATACGTAGGAAGCCCTGTGGGTTCGGTCACAATTCAATAAAATTTCCATTTTCCCCATAATCAGAAACTGAGGCAGAATTTTGAGGAGAGGACCCTCAAAATTTTGAAGCAAGTTCAGCCAACCGCAACATATGGAGTAGTCAGAAAAGTCATCTAGTTAACTGGGGAAGAATTTTGAGGACCCTCAAAATTCTACGGCAGAGGAAGTCGCAATGTCTCTAATTATGTCACAGCTAATGGTTCATATAACTAATTTCTAAAATATATACTACTATGTCTTTCGAAAATTATGCACGCATACTTTTGGAAAAGAAACTTTGCTTTAGCAAATGCTACCCTAATAGCTTGAACGGGATCTTCAGACAGAGCGAAGCAAATCGAGCAAGCAAAGGAACGAACCAACCTTCCCCCACAAAACTCATGAATTTTTTTTTGGATGCAAGACTATATCATCATGACAAATACCATTGCAACAACACAATAACTATGCACGAAACACATTGTCAGCTAAGAATAATTCGCTCTTACTCTTCTCTTTGCATGATACTAAGCTCTGTCTCTACCTTGAATAAGGCTAAGAACTGCCTTCTCTTTGCATGAGACTAAGCCTTGTCTCAATCCTGCACGAGGCTAAGCCTCACCTCTCTATTTGCATAAAGCTAAGCATTGCCTTCTCCTTGCATAAGACTAAGCTCTGTCTCCACCTTGCATAAGGCTAAGCACCGCCTTATATTTGCATGAGACTAAGCCTTGTCTCATCCTGCACGAGGCTAAACCCTGCCTCTCTATTTGCATAAGGCTAAGCATTGCCTTCTCTTTGCATGTTTTCTTAGAGCCCGAGAGATTGGAGAGGTTGATGACTGGGTAAGACCGAGGGCCTGATTGTGAGGATATTTTTGGGATCGGGTTGCACACCGCAACATGTTTAATTGATTTATTCCATGATTGGCTTGATATAGTGCTTGGGATGAAGGAGCCCCCCGGAGTCTGTACACACCCCAGTGAGCGCATGTACCTACTGAATGTGAGTGCCGAGTGACGAGCGATTGAAAGGAATGAGTGACTGTGAGGTTGGAGTGAATGAGAGGGCTGAGTGACTGTTGCTCTGAGAGGGTGCATTTGATTTCATTATTGTTTGTACTTTGCTGATGTATATCACTGTTTTGAAATTTCCGAGAGATATTACATCCTTTTTTACTTGAACTTGACATGTATAAACTTAATTGACTTAAATTGTCGGACTTGAAAGCATGCCTATTTTTCGATGTTGAGACTACTGGAATTGAACTATAAATGTGCAACTCGTCACTGTGTTCAGCTCTTTATTTAGTCTTTTTACTTACTAAGTTGGTTGTACTCACATTACATCCTGTACTTCATGTGCAGATCCAGGTGTTTTCGGACACGGTGGATGTTGATTTCTTCACACAATTGATCTTCTGGGAGATTCCGGCGTTCGCAGACCTTGTTTCTCCTTCCCTATCTTTCCTTTTATTGTATTTAGTTTGGGACTATCATAGACAGTGTATTCCAGACTTGTAATATTTAGATGCTTGTGTACTCTGTGACACGCTGATTTGGGAGTTTTTCCACGTTGTGTTTTGGATCTTTCTATCATGTTTATGAGAAGTTTCTATTTAAACTGCTTTAAATCCATTTTTGTTAAAAGCATTGGAGTTATTCGTGAATGTCGGCTTGCCTAGTACCACGATAGGCGCCATCTCGACAGGTTAGGATTTAGGTCGTGACAACCGTACTGAGTGACTGAGTGTGCTGATTATTGAGCGTGATGAGTGAGAGTGTGAGACAGTGAGATTGAGTACTCGGAGAGTGTGAGTACATGAGTTCATCACTGAGATGCAGTGCATTTGACATGCATACTTGAGATACAAGGATAGAGATTCATTTCCTCATGCTACCCAGTTTGGTGACATTCACGATTTCACTTGCATATTGACATGTAGGTATAAAGATGTACTTTCCTCATGTTATCTGAAAATGAAACATCTTATTTATTGTTGAAAGGTTTTTGGGAAAAATCACAGTTTTTAGACTTACTCATATTTTTGGTGATTTGATGAAAAGAATTAAATTTTACTAACATCTTTGAAAAACATGCCTATTTTCCCATAACTGTGAACGAGTTGAGCATCATACCTCTAAGTTATTTCTTGTACCACTTTTATTATGTTGTTATGAATTGTTGCTGGTTATTGGAGTTGGACTCTGACCCTTGTCCCAGCTCATCACTACTTTTAACCTAAGGTTAGGTTTGTATTGAGTACACAGGGTCGGTTGTACGCATACTACACTTCTGCACCTTGCATGCATATGTTGGATGTTGATGTTGTTGTGTATGGCGGGAGTTGGATTCGAAGACGTACCTGGGATTCCAGTCATAACTGCCTCTTGATCTTGGTAGCTTTAGAATTTTAAATCTGTTCATGTATATTTCAAACAGATGATGTATTTATTTCATATCAGCTTTGTAAACTCTAAATCTTAGAAGCTCATGATTTGTACTACTAGTCCTTGGGAAATGTACAAAGATTCAGATATTCTTATCACTTATTTGTCTCATTAAATTTCATTGGAATTATTTTATTGTTAATTGACTTACATAGCAGGTTGGGTTAGGTTCCATCACAGCTATTTAGATTTTGGGTCGTGACATATGATTAATAACTAAAATTAACTGTGAAACTAAAATATTTAATAATTGATCACAAAAAGACAAGAGTTGAGAAATACCGAAATACCAATTGGAGAAATAAAGGTATTGACATGATATGTGCAAGATAGCTATTTGGGATCCAACACTAGTTCAATTCACTCTAAAGTTTTAATAATTCTCACGAATTCACTCGATGATTAGTTCAAACGTATAGTTAAGACTCATCTCTCGATTAAATCTTAACTCTACGAGGTGAACTAATATAAGAACTGTGAACATATGCAAGCATGTGTTAATATATTAGTCTTCAGGAAAACGTCTCTCGAATATTCTCCTAACTTGATTTAATCAACAATTTAACAAGATCTGTCTATTAGCTAAAAGAATCAATGAATTAAAACAAACAAGATAATCATCAAAATATTCCTCTTTCAATTAAATAAACCAGTGAATAAAGTTTCAATAATTTAAAACTCCATAAACGAATTCAGTCAAAGAACTAGAGTTAAAATCCACAAATATCAATTAAAATACCATCCTTCAAACCCTAAGGGAAACTACTCCATAATCATGGAGAAAATCATCCCAACCAAAATGTTAATCATCCTAAATAGCATTAAGCTGGGAACTACTTGAACATTGTTTAAATCCAATCCTTGCGGAGACGATAATCATAATTATACTATCTTTGGCTAGCGAGCATCAATTTCGTGTTGTGTTTTGCGCTCGTCAAATTTTGACCATCATTGATTCAGATCTTAATATTAGTTCGTCTCTTATTTTGAATATTTAATCTTAATTATAATTTTATCCACCATAAATTTATTTTCGAAAGTAAAAAGATTGATATTACATTTCACGTTTAGATCCTTATGTTTATAGAATCATTGATAGTATTGACTTTTAGCAATCATTAATAGTATGGACATTTCTTAGTTGTTGTTTAATAATTGGGTATTTTTCAATATTGCACGAAAAATGATTAAAAAAATATTATTTGAGTAGTATTCAAATATAATATTAAAATATATTATCGTGGGGGTATTTTTTTCTTCATTGTCAACTCTTTATGAAGTCCATTCAAAGTTACTTTTATTTCTTTTTGGTATTGGACATTATGGAGTGTTAACATACGGAGAATTCTTATGAAATTGATTTTATTAAACCTTCCTACATATTTTTAATAAGAATTTAATAGACAAAAAATTATTAATTTTAAAATCTTAAATATTAAAAATTAGCATATAAGGTATTGTAGTCCAAAAAATAAGTTATTGCAGCTATGTCATTTCTCTATGAGTTCTTTGGTTTAATATTTTAGGTCTATTTTAGTATATTAATATTATATTTATGCTTTTATAATAATATAGGCTCTCCTTTTTCTAAATGGATTTGGAAAATATAATACAATCTCAAATTAAATTAATAATATGAAATTTTAAAAAGTATATCCTAAAAGTAATAGGATTACATGACTAAAGATGTTTACTTGTTCAATTTTATATGAATTAGATTTTCATGACCCAAACCGCAGGGCCGCGACAGGCACGCGGTACCTTACTCAACCGAGTACCAACATAATGTATCTTTCTTATCATACCATCATGTGTAAGTGGGCAGGAAGGACCGTCATGAGATAATCGTAATAAAATATAAGGGAATGCTAGACATATGACGAACCAACATGATATAGAAACTCATACATGTGACATACGGGCCTATATGACCTAAATGATTATATGTACACTCAAAACATATGCCGACAAGGCCATACAAGTATCTATATACATGACATCTGTCTACAAACCTCTAAGAGTACAACCTGAATGTAATTATACTAATAGGATTCCTAAAGGTAACCATGTAGGATAACTAACGTGTAGTATTATGTCCTAAAACTAATAGGACTATAAGGCTAATATTTAGAATTTCAGTTATGTCCTTTTGTTATGAGTTATTACACTTAATAGCATAAGATTATTTTTATAAATCGATATTGTATTCATATTTTTATAATAATATAAATAATCAATATATGATCTATATGTACTAGATAGAAAATATAAATAATAAATTCAGTGAGCTATTTATATAAAGGTTGCAATAATAATCCCTACATTTGAAGAAAATAAGAGCACGTTTTGGGTTAGCTAATTGTAAATAGATGATAAACTTAAATTGTTAAACAAATATTTTGAGTGTTTTAAATAAATAAGTATGTATTTTGATAGAAGTGTTGAAACTTATAATAAGTATAAGACTCCGTAAATTCAGATTAGGTGTGGATGTGCTAAATGAGTATTAATGTGGCATTTCAGACATGTAAAGTACTATCGTGATAAGTATGGGTGAAAATAGTTATTTTGGAATCAAGACGGAGAGTGGGGTGCATAAGATCTGATAAAATCGATTAAGTTTATGGAGTGTCTATCTTCCAGCCTGGTTTTGTGAAAATCTGTTATTGATTTGAACAAACGTAAAACATGAAAGTTATATCCCATTGAAATACCTTTCCAAAGATATATTGTTGATCCCGAATGTATATCAGTGCAAAAAATTGTTCGAGTTCTACTGGATAATGCGTAGTATGCGCGCCCAGAGGTCCCGTCCGCAGCAACGCACTTGTGGCAGTGCCACTACCCTTGTTGTGTGTCTAGGTGCACAGTTAGGCCTTCATTTGTGTGGAAGCGCACCCAAAAAGTCATTTTAAAATCCCTACATCATACCTAAGGGTGTCAAACGGACCGGGTTGACCCGTTCCCAGACCGGTTGAAACCTGGATCGGCCTGGACCGGTACATAGGGGGCCGGGTGGGCTGGGTTACTGGGTTGGTCCATTCACATAAATTTATCCGGTTAATCGGACTGGTCAACCAAATTTCCTGTAGAACCGGTTAACCGGACAGGCCCGGACCGGTTTAACAGCTAGATTTAAAAAAAAATAAAAAATCTTTTTTTAAGGTTTTTGACACGATCCGAATTTCCCACCATCGGGACCGTGATGGCGCCTAACATTGAACGCGCTAGGAAAGCCAGCGTAAATTTTTATTTACCTTATTCATTTATTTTTAACAGATAACAGGTGATGTACAAATCAACGGAAATAAAAGTGCGGGAGAAAACAAAGTCTACAACTAAATTAAAAGCCATTACGAAAATCATAATACTAAACCCAGAATTTGGTGTCACAAGTTCACGGACTGTCTATGAATACTACATATAAAGGTCTGAACAAAAGAAATACATCTGTCTAAAATAAAGAAGAACAAAGTGGAAATAAAGTAAGAGGGGACGCCAAGGCCTGCGGACGCCTGCAGGACTACCTAGGAATCTCCAAAAGGACTGAAGCCAGCCTCCTCATACTAAGGTCCGCAGGGTCCTATACCGGGATCTGCACAAAAGTGCAAGTGTAGCATCAGTACAACCGAACCCATGTACTGAGTAAGTGTCGAGCCTAACCTCGGCGAAGTAGTGACGAGGCTAGGACACGACAACCAACTAAACCTGTGCAGTTTAATCATATACAGAGAAAATAATAACAACAAGAATTAAGCAGCTAAATACATGGAAATGGGAACATACTGAGGGGAGGAAATATCAAATAATGGAAATAAGAAGTAAAGCAACAAATTAGATATCAATTTAAACAGCAGAAATAACATCACAAAAATAAGTGCACGACATCACCCTTTGTGCTTTTACTCTCGTCCTCACTAAATAATAAATAAAATGCACCGCATTACCCTTCGTGCTTTTACTCTCATCCTCACCAAATAATAAATAAAATGCATGGCATCACCCTTCATGCTTTTACTCTCATCCTCACCAAATAATAAATAAAATGCATGGCATCACCCTTCGTGCTTTTACTCTCATCCTCACAACAAATCAATAGAAATGGCACGGCATCACCCTTCGTGCTTTTACTATCATCCTCACCCAAATAATAAATAAAATGCACGGCATCACACTTCGTGCTTGTCACGACCCAAAATCCATAAGGTCGTGATGGCGCCGGACATCAATGTCAGGCAAGCCAAAAAATTAATTAATTGAAATAACTTTTCGGTTTTAACTTTTATGAAAACATTTATTTAAACTTTATTACATATTAACCAAATAAAATCTGTTAATTAAAATCAATGGTTTGAATACTACAGTTTAGCAAATATATCCCAACATATCCCAGAACCCGGTGTCACAACTACATGAGCAATTTCTAAGAATTTATACAATCATTACAAAGCATGTCCGAAATACAAATTGGACAAGGAAATTTAAAATGAAAATAAATACAGTACGAGGGAGACTCTGTCAGCTGCGGATCGCCTATAGATGATGCAGCTCGCCTAAGTCTCCGAATCCTCCACATTGCTGTGAAAGTACCTGTGCAATAAAATGCACAACAAATGTAGCATGAGTACAAAAACAACGTGTACTCAGTAAGTCGCCCGCCTAACCTCAGAGAGGTAGTGACGAGAGGTCAAATTACACACTTACTAAAGGTCAATTTAGAATATTTAAGTGTGACATTAAACATGATTATCATAGGCAATTTATTAAAATCAGGAATAAATATTTTCAACTCCGTTCACGTTTAACACTTTATATCTTCGTCATATTAATAACAATTAATCAACATGGGTGATTTAATCAAATAACAATTAATCGACTGGAAGGAACAACTTCTTCCAAAATCTTTTTAATAACTTTAAATCTCTTTCATTTCATTTGACAACTTAATATTTCAGGCCAGTAATCAGGCAAAAGTCATAGCAACTACGCAGTAAATATCATGCGCAAGCAATGCCGAGATTCGAACGGCGCAGACCAATCAATAATAAACTGTGCACCGCCGAAGGGTCGAACAGCTCGAACCATAGATGCATCTATCTGCCCCGCTCGCGAATCGATCATGCGACGCAGTTAAAAATAATAAGGCTAGCCTGCTCGCGAATCATACATGCGACTCAGGTGCTCATATGAATAAACACAAATACAGGGTCATCCTGCTCGCGAATCATACATGCGACTCAGGCACCCATAGTTACACATATCCACATAATAAATCCGTATTTTATCTAGAAAACAGTTTTTCTCAGGAAAGAGGTAAAATTCTTCCTAAAGGAACATGAAATATAGCTTTTAAATCTTTGTTTTGAAACTCATTTGCCAAGTTTGATGATATTCAATATATAACCCTACTAGGTGTACAATTATCCATAGAGGAATCAATTCTCTTTTTAGATGATTAAGAAAATAAGCTCTAGCCTTCTTCAGATATTCAAGTAGTTATTCATAGACTACCCGGACATGGCATAAAAGTAGTTACGCACGGACTCCCGTCACTTCGTGCATACGTAGCCCTCGAAGATAATAGCATGTACTTAATTAATTCACCTAGGGGGACAATTCCCCCTCACAAAGATAGAAAGGAGACTTACCTCGCTCCGAAATTTCCATAACCGGCCTCCAACCCCTTCCGATGACTCCAAACGGACGCACAATGCCCCAAAACTATCCAAACAACGACAACCCAATGAAAATATACTCTAATATTTGCAACAATTCCAAATTATATAATTTCCCAACCCCGCTTAGTGAAATGACCAAAATGCCCCCAGGCCCACGTGCCCGGAGTCCGAAATTTCTCGAAGATATATTCTACCCATAGCCTTACTAACTCAAATATACAATTTAGTCAAATATTCATGCTCAATTAGTGGCTAAAAATCCAAATTTCCATTTTCTAGGTTTCTTCAAGAATTTTCCGAATTCCTACCAATTTCCATGCCTAATCCATGCAAATAATCTTGTACTTAACTTAGAGGCATGAAGGAGTTACTTACCTTGACATTGCATGAAGGAATCCTCTCTTTGAAGTCTCCCAAAATCGCCTAAGCCCAAGAAGAAATGAAGAAAAATGAACCAAAATCCTTGTCTTAAAACATTCTGCCCAGGCCGATTTCCGCACCCGCGGTCCCCTTATCGCACCTGCGCTTCTGCAGGTGTGCCCAAATCCCAACTTTATGAACTTAGAAATTTCCAACTTCTACATCCGATGCTGAAACCTATCAAATCAGGTCCGATTGACCTTAAATTTTTCGCACAAGTCATATTCAACATTACAAACCTGCTCCAACTTCCGGAATCGCATTCCGACCTCGATATCAAAACTTCCACTTCTGATCGGATTTCTCAAAAACCTTCAAATTTCTATATTTAGCCAAATGACTTCAAAATGACCTACGGACATCCAAATTCACTTCCGATTGTGCTCCCAACTCCCGAATCACCATATGAAGCTATTCCCAGACTCGGGATCCCAAATGGACATCAACAACACTGAAATGCACTTCAAGCCCAAATCTATGAAATTCTTCTAAAATGCTAACTTTCATTATATACGCTGAAACGCTCCCGGGTAATCCAAAACCCGATCCGGACATACACCCAAGTCCGAAATCATCATACGAACCTGTTGGAACCTTCAAATCCTGATTCGGAGGTCGTTTACTCAAAATTCCAATCTTAGTTGATTCTTCCAACTTAAGGCTTCTGAAATGAGAATTTTCTTTCCAAATCAACTTTATACTTCCCGAAATTCAATTCCGACCACGCCCACGGGTCATAATACCTGAAATGAAGCTGCTCACGACCTCAAACCGCTGCACGACGCGCTAGAGCTCAAAACGACCGGTTGGGTCGTTACATTCTTCCCCACTTAAACCGACGTTCGTCCTCGAACGTGCTAAGAACTGCTCTGGAGTTACCTGAAATCACTGTTTAACACCTCGAGCACCTGCCCGTGCTACCACAACCCAGTTGAGTACATTAGCTTGATCAAATCTGAAGATTTCTTCTTTTATCCATATAATAAGCTCAGAACCTAGTTCCAATACCTGAAATTTTCTCTGACAGACCTAGTTCCAATATATAAACACTATATCGACTACCACACAACATACCAGAACATGACTGCATACCTTTGCTAAATTAGCACCGTGCACCGCAAGATTCATCATCTAACCACAATGACGTTCCCTGAACCTTAATAGCCAAAATTCCACGAATCTGATACTCCCAATGCACCTCATGACATATATATATACATACATCCTGCTATAATGCTGACGATACCACCACAACGGAGGAAATGTGCAAAAATTCATACCCAACTGCGGAGTTAACCAATCCTTGAATACCTCATCTTGACTAGAATCATCACTTCATTATGAACCTGAATAATGGTATTTGTTCATTAATATACACTTCACATAACCTTATCGCACTAATCCCTGATCCCATAATCTCGTCTCACCCAGTATGAGCTGCTCAGACAAAAAATCACCCCAAACATGACCAACAACCTCACATGGTGCCACATCGCGCCAATATGCCATAACTCGAACATGAAAAATAAGAAATAACTTAGGATGGGACTATTCCACTCACACACTAATATGAACTTTTCTCAGAAAATAGGAAGTAAAGCATAAGAAAAATAAATATATATTAACCCTTCTCATCATCACACTATTGCGGCGTGCAACCCGATCCGAATAACATACCCGTGGTGATGTGCCACCCGATCCACACATAAAATTTACATAAGAAGATATATATATGGAGCTGATTTGCTCACTATTAAAAATTACTGAATATCGATCATAAGCATGCTAAGTACATAATACCATCCTGGGGAGACTGATAAAGCCGTAGGCTACATAACTCAAGCAACACCGAGGTGCGATATATATATACACACACACACACACACACACTCTGGATCTTAAGAGCTATCCTGCTCACATAACATCCCCACTACGCGGGACCTCAACACATAGGAAATTATCAAGCCATTTCACAACTCACACGGCACAATCATAATAAAACATGAATTTGACGAAGACAGAACAACTTCCGCTGTTCTAATACCTTCCCATGAAAAACTCTCTACTGAATAGAACATGCCTGGCTCATACGGAGCCCATACATATTTAAATCCATCCACAAACATCGAGCCACCTTGCTCGCACCAAACTATGCTAATAGCTTTTACCTGGGTCCATATTAACCCACGTCCTCTCATAATACTCAAGAACAACCATCATAGCCGGGAAAAACACCCCACAATACATAACCAAATGAACTGAACGCCCTCCAGGCATAAATTCTCAATTAAGCAATATTGCACTTCTTTAAACTCAGTCCAAATCTTCAATCCATCAAGTGACTACATGTCACACTTCACAAAAATCTTTTCGCGGTCATGCTTCCACAACCTTCCACACAAGGAAACAAGTCTGCACATCGACCACTGGCCATACTACGCTGTAAGACAAATCAAGAACCCATAACCAGGGTTCAAAGCCTCTTCCCCCGAATATCCATCTCAGGTGACATTGAAGGTAACACCAGCTTACTCTGAACTTTCAAATAACTTTTTCTTGCTCTCCCGAGCTCACGGAATCCTTATTTACACCAAACCGCAATCTCGATTCTTACTCCCAGTTACATACTGCTTACCGCACCTAACATGCCAATATGAGGTAGCGCAAGAATTCCATCATAACTTCTGAACCACCAATAGGGTGAACACTTTAGCATATAGAAACCTTTTACTTAACTCCATTCAAGCATGCCATCTCAACACACGAGTGAATTCCCACAATCACCCAACATGAAAATCCTTATGTAGTAGTATATACCACCATAACCCTTCCGGGACCCGCCTACACCTGACAGGCCATAACACTCAAATGCTCCCACATGAAATCCATTACAACGGCCGACAAGCCTCGCACACACCGGCACAAACCACCTGCATAACTTAATCATATCAGAGGAACCGATCACTGCCGTAAATGTGCCATTTCAACCATGGCTAATCAGTCTATTTTCTTTTAATCATCTTTACTTGCCTCAGGAATAATAGAAACTTCCTTCAACTCATAGCAAACTCAACCCTCACTCATCCTGAGCGACCTTGATTCATGAGACTATGTTGCCTAAATCCCGCAACCCGTCTCACACCCTCCTGAAAGTCTTTCTTCAATCCGGAGTTTATTTCTCTCACTCCCCCAATACTATCCTGCATGTCGAAACATATCATAGAACATTCCAACCATCCTCCTTTTTTTTCAGAAATTTACTCTGCAAAAGCTCGATTCTCGATCATACTGCTTCCCGAAACCCTTAAATACTGCATTCTTAACTTTTGAACTCACTAGGACCGCTATTGAGAGTCACCCACTCTGTCTGGCCCCGAATGCAATCAAATCCAAGGCTCTTCTAGCACATGAACACCCCTTTCAAGGAACCGCGCGACCAAGTCACTATCCTAAAAACTCACCTATGCCTTAAGCGAAATTCTGAATCTCCCAAAGCCTAACCCTGGCCCGACAGGGCCAACTTTTGGACACATTCATCAAATTCCACGCAAAATCGCCATTTTACTCCTTTACCTTAGCTGAAATAACTTGCCAACACACCGAAAATCCGCGACCCTATGAGAAGACAACCCTACAACCCAACTGCGGATGGTGGGACTCCCCCCCTTAGCCCGAAGCTACTCCTTGCACCACTCTAGACCCTGCCGAGATTCTTTCTCCTTTGATAACACGATCTGGCTCCACCAATCCGTCCAATTCCTCCAAATTCTCTTGCCAGCACTCCCTAAATACTCAAACTCTCTAGCATCATTCACACATTCCGCCTCCTACCGAATAGCCATTAGTACCCCTCACCGAGACCTGCCAACCCTGCCATCGCTAACCTATTCACAGAAGATAACCCACCTGTGGAAATCACCCGTGGACACCTTCTAACGACGCTGAAATGCCCGCTCTCTACGACTTTAGTACCCCATCTTATGCATTGCTTCATTTACCAACTTTACTAGTCCGTCCGCTCCTCATGGACATCCATTAAATGCGCGACAATATCTTTAAATTCCAAGCTATGCTGCCGCTCCCCCACTCTACGACTGCTCGACTTCCGCTTCTTACGCCTGGCGTCCTAGAAATGGAACCACCGCCTAGCCTCACTTCAGGATCATTCTATGTAGCTCTCAAACCAGCAGATCACCACAACTTCAAGCTTTCCGGAGATCATCTTTCTCTAGCTACCTTCATTATCAACACTCATCCGGTACTGAACCACCGCACCTCACGATCTCTGCCAACCGCATTCTTCAATACTTCTTCTCAATACTCTGACCCCACGCAATCGAAGAAACCATAACACTGACAAACTTAACACATTCCATTCGATCAATGATGAAGACTACACGTCAAAGGTACATATCCCACCTCGCTTGAAGACACCAAGTCTTACTACTTATATACCCCAACCGGACCATTCATAATCCAAATGCCTCTCCTCTGCCGGAACTAAAATACCGAAATCTCGAAATCACACTCTGAGAAGACCTCCCTTCAAAACATTCATCACCCCCAACATACTGGCAAGCATTCTATCATCATATCGACATTGCACGATAACCAATCGCAAGCATCATCACTACCTGAGCATAGCCTTAAGTCTCCCAGAAAAAATAGCTATTGAGCTGAAACAACATATTATTCTCTTGCAGTGCCATAACAACAACCCCAACCAATTATACATGGAAACATATCGAATTACATCCATAGCACCATTTCAACTCCTCCAATTCCTAATTCATAGCAAGCGCTTCGCGACACGTAAGATTGAGTAGGAATAAACTTAGGCATAAGCCTTAAGGGAATCGAATCGCACGATGAGGAATCAAGAAGGGAAGTACTCCTAACAGCCCTGTAGCCTCTCGAAGATAAGTACAGACATCTCCGTACTGATCCGCAAGACTCTACTATACTTGCTCATGACTCGTGAGACCTAAGGGAACCTAGCGCTCTAATACCATGTTGTCACGATCCAAAATCCATAAGGTCGTGATGGCGCCGGACATCAATGTCAGGCAAGCCAAACCATTAATTAATTGAAATAACTTTCCGGTTTTAACATTTATGAAAACATTTCTTTACACTTTATTACATATTAACCAAATAAAAATTTGTTAATTAAAAACAATGGTTTGAATACTACACTTTAGAAAATATATCCCATCACATCCTAGAACCCGGTGTCACAAGTATATGAGCAATTTCTAAGAATTTATACGATCATTACAAAGCCTGTCCGAAATACAAATTGGACAAGAAAATTTAAAATGAAAATAAATACAGTACGAGGGAGACTCTGTTAGCTGCGGATCGCCTCCAGATGATGCAACCCTCCTAAGTCTCCGAATTCTCCACATTGATATGAAAGTACATGTGCAATAAAATGCACAACAAGTGTAGCATGAGTACAAAAACAACGTGTACTCAGTAAGTCACCCGCCTAACCTCAGAGAGGTAGTTACGAGAGGTCAAATTAGACACTTATTAAAATCAAGAATAAATATTTTCAACTCCGTTCACGTTTAACACTTTATATCTTCATCATATTAATAACAATTAATCAACATGGGTGATTTAATCAAATAACAATTAATCGACTGGAAGGAACAACTTCTTCCAAAATCTTTTTAATAACTTTAAATATCTGTCATTTCAATTGACAACTTAATATTTCAGGCCAGTAATCAGGCAAAAATCATAGCAACTATGCAGTAAATATCATGCGCAAGCAATGCCAAGGGTCGAACGGCGCAGACCAATCAATAATAAACTGTGCACTGCCGAAGGGTCGAACAGCTCGAACCATAGATGCATCTATCTACCCCGCTCGCGAATCGATCATGTGACACGATTAAAAATAATAAGGCTAGCCTGCTCACGAATCATACCTGCTACTCAGGTGCTCATATGAATACACACAAATACAGGGTCATCCTGCTCGCGAATCATACATGCGACTCAGGCACCTAAAGTTACACATATCCACATAATAAATCCGTATTTTATCAAGAAAGCAGTTTTTATCAGGAAAGTGGTAAAATTCTTCCTAAAGGAACATGAAATATAACTTTAAAATCTTTGTTTTGAACTCATTTTCCAAGTTTGATGATATTCCATAATATAACCCTACTAGGTGTACAATCCATAGAGGAATCAATTCTCTTTTTAGATGATTAAGAAAATAAGCTCTAGCCTTCTTCAGATATTCAATTACTTCAATTATATTAGAAGTTTAATAATACAGGTA